>JBAMBQ010004913.1:0-73789 GCA_037044495.1 Stegana nigrithorax
ATATATTGGTACAACTGCTTCGTTGAATTTTTAAAGGTCTTTTGTGGGATTACAATAAACTGTTCACTTATTCTCAATATTTACTATAATATTCACTTTTAATCAACGCGATTTATTCACTTCACTTTTATTCACTTGCAGAAATGCAATTTACTTTGTGTGAGTGAAGTGCGCAGCAGTAACATAGCGTATGTGAGTGAATTTTGCAGTACTGTGTTAGTGCACAGCGTGAGTGAGGCAGATAACAAACACAAAACACATAAAAGGTGGCAGTCCTGAAAACGCAATTTCCCACTGGTGAAGCAATTCAGGAATATTCCTCAGTACATGCGCCCTAGGACAACTACTTAAGAATAATTGAAATATGACATGGTGACAACATTGGATATATTCACTTATAGAGGAAGCGCCATCTACATATGTGTTGTCCAAAAGGCATTTCTGTTGCTTTTGCTGTTGCACACTTTTTGGCGAAAGCTTTAGCGGTTAGCAACGGACGGCATTTTGTATTATAACAAATCTACGATGGCACCGAAAGAATCAAAAAGAAATATTCATATAAAACAATTACTTACTACAATATACAATACAAAACAAAAATAGATAGTAAATATAATAACCTCCAATTGAACAATTATCGGAAAGGAAAAATTACGATTTAGAGACATTTTTTTCTGCTAACATATGCAGAGCACTTATATAAACTGGTTAAAAATAATTTGTCTTTTCAGGGCAAAAGCATCTCAAATGAACACTTGTTTATTTGATGTTTGTGCAAACATTTCCAAAAAGCTTTAATTGGCGCCTGCGTCGTACTTAACTATAGAACTTCATCAAATGAACAAGAACTAATAAAAAACAAAAAAAAAACAAGATTTTAAGTAAGTGAATCAGAAAATTAACAGATACAAGAATTCATACCAGTATTTTGGCGCCCCAAAAAGGAATTGGAATTTTAGTAGGTTTATCAGGCAGTCCATATCTGCTAAGACCGTAGTATGGCAGCACAAAAATGATGGTAAGTTTGTATGTATGTATTTTACGTGCACTCAGCAAACCCTTAATTCACGCTTTCATTGGAAATCACCTCTTTAGTCTTCGTCGCTCTTAAGGGTTGCCCAGCGTTGCCACTAGGTTGCTATTTCGACTGGTACTTGCTTGGAATTTACGTGTACGCGATATAACTAAAAGACAAAGCTTTGCTGCTACTTCCAATTGGTGGTTGGTTGGTTGGCGACTCGAGTTTTGTGTTGTTTGTGTGTACACACGCTTGCCGCTTTGGAATGAACTGAAAGGGAAACAACATTGGCTGTGTTTGTGCCGTGTTTTTCGCTTAGTTGGAATTGGTTATATACTGTGTGAGGCCGATTTTCGTTTAAAACGCAAAGGCAACACAACACACATAACGCAAAAAATTAAAATTTTTTTTTTTAATAAATGAACTAACTGGGCAACTAATCGCCTCTACAAGGCGCACTGCAGCATATGCGCATATAGTGTTTTTAAAATCGTGTGTACTACTTACTAATATAGTAATCAAACAAAATTGATAATAACTTGGAAAAACGGAAGGAATACAGGGCAGTGCACGCAGAATAAAATTCCAACTTAGTATAAAAATGCGCAAAATTAACCATAAGTGAAAAGTGACAACGGCGAAGAAACACGCATACTGTTATGTGCAAAATTAATAAATATTTCAAATAGGAGTCATATGAAATTATCTTGATAAATGCAGGTAATTTAAAAGAGTACACTACATTATTTTTATAAATAAAAAACTTGAAAGTGCTGCCCTGCTGCCCAACAATCCCCGTTTTACGTAGTAGAAAATATGAAACACATACCAATAACGCACTTACACACTGAGCCTCTATGAGGCTCACACAAATTCAAACACACACACACTCGCACTTACATACGTCAGTTACCAAACGTATGTATGTGCGCCAATGCCTGGAGTAAACCTAAGTGACAGCACTCAGATATCAACTAAGGCCGCCACAGTCACATAGCTAACACGGATGACACCGATAGAGTGAGAAAGCCCGTCCGCTCTGCGAGTGAACTAACGAACGCGCCAGTGCGCCGTGCACGTATGCATACTTTAGCTGCTGCTGCCACTGGCATAGAGCGAGCGGAGAGCGGTTAGTTTAACCGTGTTTGCGTGCGAGCACTGCTCTCATTTGTAAAACGCCATCATCCCTTGTTGCAAATAACAAACAGATGCACAAACGGTGACTAAAACAACAAACACAAACGCGGCACAAAACAGACTACAATAGTCTGTTGTTGGAAAATGCTTAGTACAAAACAAAATAAAATATTTCAGGAAAAATATCTGTTAGCTGTTTAGTAAATGTTAAGTGAAATGTTAAGCTTGAAAAATTTCAAAACCCCAAAAAAAAATCCCTTTTTTGGTCAATCATTAAAAGAGAACTTAACATGGATTTAAGAATTTTTCAATGATCAGCATTTGCGCATTCGAAATTTGAAATAGAAATTGCTGCAATAATTGTTTTGGTATACTTTCATAATTTGACTTTCTTATTTGTGTCTTTTAGTCAAGTAGCCAGTGTAAGCAGTATACAGTCTAAAAATGGCCACAACAGCAGCAAACCCCACAATTTGCGTTTGTTGGCGTTGAGCAATAGAAATTGGTGGCGTTGGCGGCGGCGGCGACCTGTTAAGCGGATCGCATAACCGCCAAGGAAGCAATAGTTAAATGAATACGTTGAGCATGGAACCAATAAACGACATAATCGTCACACAAGCCTTCAACCGGCAACTTGTTGATGAGACGTCGCACCAGCTTATAGTCGAGGAGACGGGCCAGCAGCATGTGCATGTGAGCCATGCAACGGCAACGGCGGCAATGTTTCTAAAACGTCCTCCTACAGCAGTTCATATGGCGGCCGGCTTGGCCATGCATGAAGTCATTGTCGACGATCATGTGGCTCACAGCTTGGTCTCGGCAACAACGGCTGGTAATGACGATGATGATGTCGACGATGTTGCTGGCTCAGTGGTGATGGTCATCGACGGCATTGCACAGAGTGCCGACCAGACAACGTATCAGGTAATGTCCCATACGCATTTGCCATTGCACAATGGACTGCAACAACAACAACATCACATACAGGCCGAGCACCCGGGTCTACATAGTCCAGTTGATTTCGCCAGCACCGAGGTAACACTGGATGCCCTTTCAATGGGCTCATCATCCAACTCAGCGGTGCCGCAGATTGTTGCCGTCAAGCAGGAGAACAACAAATTAATCATTGTCAATCAAAATAGTCACAGCCAGCATCGTAACAGTCATAATATCAATAGACTGCACACTACTGGGCCTAGCAATAACAACAACAATAATAACAACAATAATAATAACAACAACAACAACAGCACTAAACGTAATCAACATCACACACTAAGCGAGGTAGGCAACATAAGTGTCATGGATGAACTATCCTCCGATGCTGTGGAAGTAACTCTAAATCAACATCATCAGAAATTACTGCAGCAGCAACAACAACAACAGCAGCACCAACAACAACAACAACAACAACAGCAACACTACGTACATCACAGTCTACATTCCACAAGCACACACAATCAGCAACGCCTTCAATCTCAGCAAAGTCAATCACAGACACATCAGCGCCATCAGTTTAGCCATCACCATCACCATCACGGCCACGATCCCCATAACGAAGCGTTGTCGGTTATCGTGCAACCGCACGATGTGGACGATGACGAAGAAGACACACAGGACTCGACGGGTCAGTTTAGTAAACTGAGTCCACCAATCGGCGGCGTTGGAGGGGACAACAATTCATTGGAGCATACAACTTATCAAACGCTGACCTCGGTGAGCGATCGGATGTCACCACCAGGCTTCAGTCCAACATCGTATGCAACGCTGACGCCAATTCAGCCACTGCCTCCTATTTCGACAATGTCGGACAAGTTCGCCTATGGCGGGCACATTGGTAGCGGCAGTGGCAGCAACACGGTAAACAGCGGCAGCGTCTCCAGCGCCAATGACAGCCGAGGCGGCAACGTTAGTGGCAGCAATGAGCACTGTGGGCCTTTTGCCGACATGCCGCACCACCACCACCAGCATCATCATCATCACCAAAGCAGCCTGGCTAGCCTGAACTTGAGTGGCCTTAGTGGCGTACAGTCGCCTTACTCCTCCTCATATGACAAGCTGATGTCGCCATCACACAATTACACCACTTCGCCGACTCCCACACTCTCCGGCATGGTAATCTCGTGCGATCTACATGGCAATGCAACAGAACATTCACCTGGAGGCTGCGGCGCACTTTCGCCACATTCTGTCCTGCACTCGCCGCCCTTGGGTGGCTGTAGCAAGTCGGATATCAACCGAACAAGAAGCACTCCAAAACAAGTCGTCTGCTTATCGCCGGCTGGCATCGTGGCCGAATATGAGTCCAACTACAGTGGCCATCAGCACGAGCACGAGCACGATCTCATGCTGGCAACAACAACATCATCCTCGAACTCAACCGGTGGCAGAAACTCCCAATTGCGCCTTCAAAACAGCCCCACACTCAGTCCGCACTCCATTTCGGCCGGATCTCTGCACTCGCCTGTAGGCTGCAGCACCATCAACGCTGTCACCAACACCAGCCACGCGGCGGGCGTGCTCTCGATCCCGCATTTGCAGGGCGCAATGGTTGCCAGCACAGCGCTGACAGTGGCTACAACCGCCGGCGACATACTGGAGCTGCCGCATCTACATCGCAACGCAGTTGTCGTGTCACTGACGCCCTCGCCACCGCCGCCAGTCGGCGCGGACGAGGTGGGCGTGAGTGAAGTCATAGTGGCAGAAAGCAATAGCGATGCAGGCTTGCTGACCATGTGCAGCAGTTCCGTGACCATCGGCCAGCAAGAGCATCAAAACCAAAACAAGCATCACTCCTTAAACAGCGACTGTAATCCCAATAACGGCCTTCAATTAGCAAATTTAGCAAATAATAGTAGTAACCTGAACTTGTGCAATACATTAAGCCAACCGTCACACCAAATCCAACCGCCTCAAAGCCACCCGCATCAGAAACTGCATATGCATCCGAGTGCTACCACGGGCTCATCAGCGGCAGCATTGCCAGTCGCAGGCGCAGGAACGACATCAGCCAACCCAGCTGGCGGTCGCAGCGCCCATGCCAGCGGTAGCAGCAGTGGCAGCGGCGTAGGCTCGGCCAACGACATGGAGGAAATCAATACGAAGGAGCTGGCGCAGCGCATCTCGGCCGAGCTCAAGCGGTACAGCATACCGCAAGCAATCTTCGCACAGCGCGTGCTCTGTCGGTCACAAGGCACACTCTCCGATTTGCTGCGGAACCCGAAGCCTTGGTCGAAACTCAAATCGGGCAGGGAGACATTCCGACGCATGTTTAAATGGCTGCAGGAGCCCGAGTTCCAACGCATGTCAGCTCTGCGCATGGCAGCGGCGCAGATCCCACAGCGCAGTAGCAACAGCAGTGGCAGCGGCAACAGCAGCGTAGGAGTGGTTGGCAGCAGTGTGAGCAATAGCAGTGGCGGTGCCACTAACGGAGCTGTCTTGTCTGGTAACAGCGGTAAGTTGCTATGTCATGCATTCTGATTTATCCAAGTAGCTGGCAGCGAGTGTAGCAGAGTTCGCTTTCCTATTTATGTACATATTTACATGTGTTCTGTCTGAAAATGTTTTTCTTTATTACAAGACCTGCCAGTAGGGCTGAGCACTGTCCAGAGTTGTCGCCGCAAGGAGGAACCACAGATGGAACATATGTCACAACCGAAAAAACCGCGTCTAGTCTTTACAGATCTGCAAAGGCGCACTTTGCAAGCAATATTTAAAGTAAGTCATTTACAACATAATGATCCACCACCCAGGCTGTATTGTTTGTGTTGGATTCGGGTGGATTAGAACAGGAGCTAAGGAAACTGAAGTTATGGGTGTGTACATATAGGAACCAGGAGCAGCCTTTTTGTATCAGGGCTAAAAAAATTAATGCTCATCTTTCAAGAAGAGCGATTCTAATCATTTGAAGCGGTGTTGCTGCTATCAGTCTCCTGGCATATATTGTGTATGCCACAGTGGGAATACGACAATTGACAATTCAAGTAAATTCTCCTACGACTTATAGATAGTCAATATAGTATTTTGCTTCTCGTTTTTCAAGCAAAAACGTGCACAACCTTAATATACCGTTTACCATTTTTTAGAGTCAGCCCGGAGCAGTTAAGTTATAACATAGGCAAGCAATTCCAAACCAGTGGCGTAGCTCAGTGGCAGAGTCTAGAGCTCTTGATGCGTGAGAGCGCGGGTTTGACTCCATACTCTACTCCATTGACTCTGATAACAGAAGTCATTTTTACGTTTCATATTTACATACGTGGTCGGCAGTGTTGGCAGAATTGTGATACGGAGTTTTTACCTTCTCTCTGTGTGTCTCGCAAACAATAAATTATTAGACAAAAATAGCGTTACAAGATTTATATGGAAAACTGTTGTACTCAGGGAGGGGGAGAGCATAGGCATTAAATGCAAAAAGAACCAAGACCACCTAGATGTGTTTTTAATTAGCTTTAAATTGACATATTTTTCATTAAAATCAATTCCGTATTAACGGTTTCCTCAGACTACAAAGAAAACCCTTACATTTATATATATTTATATATAGACGTATGTATACATATGTGTATATATATTACATATGTATTTATCTACTTTTTCTATATTGGCTTATAATCAATTATGCCAATTTTCAAGTCGCCAGCTATATTTCTTGATTTTTTGCCCAAAAAAAAAAAAAAACAATGGTGACAATAAAATAAAATAAATACTTCCACGAAATTGATGCAAAAAGCAGAAAAGTAACATCTTTATTATTTTTACCATTGTTGCTATTTTATAAGCCATTTGACAAGTTGTCTGCAGATAGGCGTCTTAAGGCTTTGCAGGGCGAACACTTGTACGATATATAGAGACATATGTACGTACATACATAAATACGCATACACAATCCGCATGTGTGCATATGTATATGTACATGCATGCATAAGTATAAATGAATGAATTTTTATTTTGAACAGGAAACAAAGAGGCCTTCTAAGGAAATGCAAGTTACTATAGCGCGCCAGTTGGGCTTGGAACCAACGACTGTAGGTAATTTTTTTATGAACGCCCGACGTCGGTCTATGGATAAATGGCGTGATGACGATGGCAAACACTCGATGGAGCAGCATCAGCACGGCAACAATGCCAATGCAGGTCAGCAGGCCAACAACAACAGCAATGGAAATCACCATATGACCGCGTTGTCACCTCTCGATAATCAGCATTCTGTGGACTTCGATGACGAACACGATGACATGGACCTTGAACTGGAACACAATGACTTCGACTTGGGGGTTGGTGGCGATCCAGATGGCGACGACGACAACGACGACATGTTGTGACATCACCAACATAAAAAGACTACTTTTGGATTGCAACGCTGCCAGAGCACTGCTAGCAAACAGACCTATCCGAAGAACTACAGGAACAGCAGAAGCAGCTGTAGTGAAAAATGGGAATTGTTTGACACAATCATTGCAGACGGCCATAAAGCTATTAAACACCAGCAGAAACAGCAGCAACAGCCGCAGCAAAGACAAAAACCATCACAAACACAAAGGGCAAAGAAACAGTGCCACAGTCAAACAATTGCAAGCAATAAAACAAATAAAAAACTACCAAATAAAAAAAGTTCAACACACAAACAGGTTAACTTTACCAACGAATACAGAGCACACAAAACCAATCCGAAGTCAACAACCCAACAAACCAACAACAACAGCAACAGCAACGCAAACCTGCCACACCGCAAACGTAGCCAGCAACTGCTGCTCACCACTGTTATGCAGCGCACACTGCGAGGACAACGGGCGCAGCCAGCAGGGCCCCAGACAGCAAAGCATACCTTACTCAGATTAGACCCGGATTCAGTACGGCGAGAGACGAGAAGCCGGAGCAGTGCTGAACCCATCAAAAGCAATACTGCAGCCACAGCTGCGCCATCTTGTGCAGCAAAGAATGCACAACATCATCCACACCAGCATAAGTCGCCACTGCGCGCGTACGCACTGACGGTGCCGCTTGGCAATGCTGTCGTGCAGAAGTACGACTTGGAGCTGAACTCGGTGGCTCAATATATTATAAACGAGCAAGACGCTGCGCTTGAGGACATGTGCGATCAGGATCCCTTGGATTTGCCCAACCGCTTGAATGGTCTCAACGTCAATGACTGCGTGGAGTACTTGAATGCCGCTGACATGGAGGATCTCAAAGTGATGATCGTTTGTTAATAGCAGAGCACCACAGTAAGTTGCTATGAAGTGTTGCATATTAAAAATTTCTTGTTAGTTTTGCTGTACGCTGCGTTTTAAGCAATCGTCACATTTACTAACCCACTTTAGAGACAATATCGGCTAAACACCATTGAATCACGAATACTCTTGCATTCATTTCCTGTGTAACGTACAAGAAAACAAAGGGAAGCAGCACTGCATTCGCTGGGTGGCAATGAAATGGCGCCGAAGCCTCCTGCACACATTCTTGTTTCGCGATTGTCGTGTACGATCGCGAGCACTTCAAGCTTGGTTCCCAAAACTACCAACCCGCACCCGCCCGAAGCAATGACACTGTGAGCTGTCACATGTCGCTGTGAGTCGTCCGCTGCATGTGCAATGAGCCGAGGCAGGAGCATCTCGTACTGTATCGGCAATCGTGTCTGGGCCTGGGTCTGGGCATGTCATCAAAATCGGAACATATTATAAATGAGTTAAGTAAGGCAAAAATAAGAAACCAAAAAAAACACAAAATTTAAAAAAACAGTAAATAATAAAATGCGCGTTGCAATGTAGTATATTTTGTGCAAGTGAGAATAATTTATTGCAATATATTGTAAGTACTTAAGTATAAACACACAAGTGGTACTTTAGCCATGCGAACGCATTATTATTATTATTAGTTTAGGAGAGCATGCAAATCGAACAAAGCGAAAAAAATAAGACAAAATAAATTACAAAGGAAACCTAGTCAAATTTAGAATTACCAAAAAAAAAAATGTACATTATATAATACAAATGAATGGAAAAGCGTATAATGTATACAACTTATCATGTTACGTACATATGTATGTTATGTATGTGTGTGTGGTCTGCCCGCAGGAGAATACTCAAAGGTAAAGCTAACGGTCAGGGCATATTTAAAATACTAGTCAAATTAGTTTAAAAATTAGCACTTCGGTTAAAGCCGTTTGATTTACACGATATATGTATATATATATATATGTATATATATATAAATATATATATGTATATATATTAATCCATTTAATATGAATATGTATATATATTAATACATTTATATATATACATATATATATTTATATATATTTATTACTGATTGTACGAGTATGTATATATACATATATGGTACATTTATTACAATTATTAATGCTTTGTAATGGACAAAATATCAAACACTCATCAAAAATTAGTATCTGCAAAACAAACTCATTAGCTGGCATATTCATATTAACGAATATTGCTTTGAGAGAATTCTTTTCGTAATTTCAATTGTTATCAAAAACTAATTTAAAGAAAACATGGCGATTAATAAAAAATACTAAAAATTTCCAAGATTATATTGTTTCAATAATTTGGGTTACATTGCTTCAAACAGGTTCTAGGATTTCTAATTTTATTACAGATAAAGACACCGAGTCGGTTCCGATGACGTCAGCATTTATTATGAACTTTATGTATGTGTAAGATATACTAAAAATATCAAAATTTCGTGCTGACACCACCCAGGCTCGAAGCACAGATCTTAAACATAACAGAACAAGACGTTACCGCTGAGCCAAAGCGGCCTTTGCGCCAACACGGGAACGCAGAGCCGAAGGTCATCCGCCTACAATTGTGTGCCAGTTTTAATTTTGGAGGTGTTCTGTTCATCACATTTACTTACGTGTAGAAGTTTTTTACGTTACATTGCAGCTGCTTCTTTATTGCTGAGGGCATTTAAATTCCAACAGCTGGTTTTTCAAAATTTCAGAGCGGAAATGATAACATCAAAGGCAGTAAGATTATTTTACATGATATTTACTGAACCACTATTGAATCGAAATACTGATAAAACCAAATAGGAGAGGTGTGCTGAAAACATTCAATTAGAAAATGTCATTGAGCCCCTTGTCGAACTATGAATATTTCATGTACTACAATGTTTTAATTCGCCTTTACGGTGATAAGCACATTTACAGGAAACCTATTTTCAGGACCTAGTTCTTGTTTCATATAATCTTTTTGTAATATTGTTATCTATTTGAATTTTGTATATACATAGATGTAAGAATTCAATTTTATATGATGCAAAATTGATAAAACCCAAAATGTATCAGCTTTATATAAATTAAACAATGAAGCAATTTGAAACCAAGTTCAAAAATGCCTCGGCCTCATCAGCCGGGAAGTCCGACGGCAACTGAGTCCACAAAGCATGCATTCTTCCACACAGACTCCATCTTCATGGAATGCGCTTGCTATCACCTTTTCACACATAGAATTCTCGTATAAGGAACAAAGTTTGAAAACACAAATGCATTCTTTCTCATTCTGACGTATATGACTCTCTGAGTGCATATTTTCTGATTGGCACAATCAAATGTTGCCGTGAAACATATTTTTTAAGGCAACATGTTGCCGCATCATGCAGTCAACTGAAAATAACATTCGTAACACAACACAACAAGCATACGCAACATTTAAAGATGGCTTTCAAGACCGCAACAGCAATTTACACGCGAAATTGGGAACCTGAGTTTTTAAGAAAAGCAAGCTCGTCGCCATGACAATATGTTACGGCAGCCAATGCATGATGCTCCTGGCATAGTTGTTGAACACGTCACGACAACAATTTCTTGCAGGAATCATGCAAAGAATCCGCTATTATAGCTCAACAGCTTTGAGCTGTTTGTTTCTCACTCACGCACAGTGCGTGCTTAGTTAGAAACCTGCTATTAGGGTTGCAACGTCGCAAAACTAAGTCCGGTCGCCGATGATGAGTCTAGGCAGACTGATACAAGACAAGGCAAGCGAAGTAGAATTTTACGTTGCTCACCACTGCTTCAGTGTTGTTGAAAAGGAATAGGGTTTGCAGAGGACGTATTATTTAGTAAAAAGTCTGTGATACGTGATATGTTAACTTAAAATCTTTTATTAGCAAGAAAACGCTAAAATAGTGTTTCGCGACTTTAGCAGGTGAGAATCTTACGCGAGTTTGCATTTAATTTCAAATCCACTCTACCGCGGCTATAGATGTTAACACAAAAAAAAAAAAATAAAAAAAAAAATAGAAATTAACAATCTTTACAAAAATTCTATTTCCACACTCTTTTTATATTCCTGAAGTTGCTGAAGTAGCGCCTGGCGCTTTACAAAGGTGTGCTCATAGACAATCACCAAATCCATTACCACTTTCAGTGGTTCACTATACACGTTGGCCTCATTTCTATTAAAGACATCGGGATCTAACAATTCAGCAGTTGTATGCATCGCATCCTTGCCCGAGACAACACCTCTTTCTTCTGACCTAGCACCCGCCTCCTTCAATTCAAATTCACCTAAAGCTGGTCGCGATAGATGTGGCTCAATGATTACGCGAAAAACATTCAATAGGAATGCATCATCTGCTTGCATATCAACACAGATGTCAGCAATATTCTGCAGAAATAAACGTTGCGCGAGCGTCGGCACAACAATTTGACCTAGTCCCAGTGACGTAATGGAGCCACTAGTTGCGTCCTGATAACCTAGCCAATTAAGTGCGAACTTTGATAGATCCACTTGGTCTCTCAGACTATCAAACACTATTGTGGCCGCATAACATCTTATCGCCTCCGAATCATCGGTAAGCAACTGCAGCACGAGCCGAGCATATTTGCCAATGATCAGCAGCTGCCGCGCGCGCAACTGCACGATGAAATATGGCGCAATATACGCCAACAGCTGCACGGCCTTATATCTGCAAAGGAGAGTTTCGTACTATTAACATCCTACACTGTAAGCAACTATACCCAACCTCAGACAGTGCGGCAGCCAAGGGTCTACAATCTCGATGGCATATGTCAGCAGTGCAAGCCACTCCGCATCGCGGACGCCTTTCTCACTAACGTAACGCACCACGCACATGCCAACAGACGACTTAACATCAGCAGTGAATTTTCCAGCATGCCTTAGCAGCGGTTCTAGCTCAAATGTATACGGCTCCAGCATACTAAGCACGGCATAACAGTTCGTCGTAATATCTGGATAACAACGCTTATTATCGATGATGTTCAGCAGCAGTTCATGCAGTGTTTTACACGAGCATAACTCCTTTGCCAATTTCATGCGATAATCCATAGGCATAATGCACACAAACTGCTTCTCCAATTGGCCGAATTCAAACTCTTCCAGCATCTCGTGCGGTCTTATTGGCTTTGCCAACAGCAGCAGTAACAACACAATATTCAGGGTCGAGTCGATAATCTCCGTGTGGACCACCTTGTTGCTGATAATCAGCGACCGAACCATGAACTCCACCAAAGCTGTCGCCGGCAAGGTCAGACGGCGAGTATGCAGCAGGTAGACATGATAGCTTCTATGTATCACCGGATAGTAGCTACCGCATTGCTCACTTAAGTTGTGGTAACGCTCGCTGGTGCAGTGCAGAATGTTGCTAATGGTTGTGCGGTTATACGGTAGTTTCACTTGTCTGCAAAGTAAACAACTGTCATTAATAAAGCGACGACAAGCTGAGTTGTGCTTACTGCGCCAACAACATGTTCAAAATGTCCAGTATGCTATTGATCAGCACGTAGTTGTTCCGAACGGATATGCGCATGAACGTTGCCAATATGCCGGCTACATCGGCGACCAGCGACTCATCCCATTTCTTGCACTGCTTCAGCAGATACTGTATCTGTAGCCGATAAGAAGTGTTGACTTTAAAGTGTTTAAGTGGTCATATATCCATATACCTGTAGCAGTTCTCCATGCAGCGTATTAAGGTGGCACTTTGCCTGGTCAGCTACGGTGAACTGCAAATAATCTCACAGTTGAAATATTGGCAAATATTGCGGCTCAGTGACTTACCAACAGTCCGGCACACTTTCTTAGCAATGTCTTCTGTAGTGCGTTCTTGTCAACAAGAGCCACTAACGCCTTAGCAACTAGGCAGCGCGTATGCAGCTCCGGCACGCCGCCGCAGGCAGAAATCAATGGTATAAAGTCAGCTATCTGCGGTATAATCAGAAAAAACGGGTTGTATCAGACAATCGCTGCTTCACAGTTTAACTTTTACGCACATTTAAATTCGATTCGGCGCCCTCCAAAGACGAGGGATACAAGCGACTCAACAGCAGCAGCATGGGATGCAGCTTCGGCGCTTGGATACCCTTCAGCACCAGCTGGCAAGCGACGCTTAGCTGGTCCAGGAAGTAGTCATAGAGCTTGGGGTATCGCGTGAAGAAAATGCGACCTGTCATTCGGTTCCGTATGTTAAGATTGTCGTGGTCTTTGGTTCGCTGCACGCCAAAAATGCGCGTCATCAGAGCCGCAAAAAGAAGAGTAGCGGAATTGCGTTCTGGCCAAGTGTCCGCATTGTAACTGTTAAGCGCACACACCACGCCTTGCGCCACGAATTCGCCCACTGTGTCGTTTAGCTCGCTGCAGCGGAAAAGCGCGCGTAATATATTAAGGCAATGAGTACGCGACTCTGAACGAGTAGTGTGCATATCAGCTGCGCACGTGGCCAATAGACGATCCATGCTGTAGTGCAGAGCTTTTGTGGAGCCAACTTGCAATTCGGAAGTCACTAAAGCCTGCACCATGAAGGGTAGTCCAGCGCTACGACGCGTCGCACACAGCTTTTCGCTGCCTGAATGCTCAGTCTGGTCAACAATGAGATCAAGCAGCTCTTGCAGCCATTGCAATGGCATCGCATTCAGATCCACCGCATCGACACGCCACATACGCATGCAGAACATGGAGAAGCCGATATACGCCTGTTCGAAAGCGCCACGATGCTTGGTTTCTGCCAGCAATTGCTTAAAATGTTCGCCAATTAAGTGCACCTGCGAACTGTTCAGCAAGTAATGCTGTTTCATCTGATGGCAAGTTTGCAGCGGAGCGTACAGCACCAACTCGCCAAGTATGAGCGAAACCTCTTTCACGGTGCGCCAGGCACAGAGCAGTATCATCTGCGGCGTCGTCTTTATTTGCTCCAACACGGTGGGACACAAGCGGCGTGATGCGGAAAAAGCGGCTAAACTAGGAAACTTCAGCGCATCAATTGTGCTACTGAAGCCATATGGCATATGACCTTCCGGCGAACTGTTGTTAACTACTGGACTCACAGCCTCCGTCAACTGTATGCAGCATTGCACTAGATCTGCAATATACGTACGCCAAGGCGGTTCTTGAGCAATCAACTTCAAGTCCAGTTTCTTAAGTAGATGACGTATGGCGTATAATAGTCCGTATAGGGGGTTGAACTTGGCTGCGCGTTTCAAATTCTGCTGAGCCAACTCTAAGCCCTGCTGCAGTTTGTGCAGACACCAGCAGAGTGCCGCATAGATTGTCGGATAATATTGCGTGCTCACTCTGCTAGCACCGAACGACGCCGGCGACGCGTGATTGCAGTAGATGTCCAGTTGGAAGGCGCCCGTAACAGATTCGGGCGGTCGCAAAGAAGTCAGCATTTCCCCAATGTCAGTGGGGTGTAATTCTATGTTGTAGGTCTTTATAAGGCCTTCCTGCAGCTGCGATTCCAACTGCTTGAGCAGATCCACTGCAAGCGCTTTGTTGCTTTCGTAGGAATCACTGAGTACAGTTAGTATGCGGCTTATGCTGTCCTTGGGCATCAACTTTGCATAAGCGAACTTCAGCGACTCGCAGATGGTTAAACACTTCTGCAGTAGCCGCAATGAGAGCCAGCGTCGGCTAAAGTTTGAGCTGGGAAAAATGTTTTTCACCATTGCGTGCATGACGTCGCGCAGAAAGACGAGCGGCACTGAGTCAGTCAGCGGCTCATCAAAAGACAAACGACGCTTGTAGACTTTACCAAGTGCCACCTCGCAACGTAACAATGCTTTGCTAAGCAAGGCAAAGGTACGCTGACGCACTGACGCATCTAAACAATTGGTATGATAATCTATGTAGATCCTTATGTTCTGGCACTCAAATTGTGTAAGTGGCTCCGTGGTTTTGTGCGTTTCCACAATAACTTGAAGCGCCATAAGACTAACCTCTTCATTGGCGCTCAGCATGGCCAGACGCAGCTCTTCTGCGAAGCTGGTCATGAGCTGCGTGAAATTATGCGTAGGTTGTCCTGCCTTCCGCACAGACCACATAACCGACAACTTTGTACTGGGCGATAGGTTCCTCGTATTCATGATCAGTGGCACGATGCGTTCATCCAATTTAATTGCTTTCGTTAACAGCACTTCAATACCCTTCAGGCGTCGGTCCTGCGTTGCAGCAGCATCGAGCAAATAGACCAACCAGGTGTGCCACCAAGCATCAAACATTTTGGCATTATAGGTGCCAATCATGAAACCTGCAAGCATACATTCACAATCAATCGAAGACTAAGCAGCGCCTGACACACTAACAAACCCTCATACAAGGCATCTACGGCTAAATCGCAGCCGATATATACACTAAATATTTGTTCGAACAAGTGTGGACAGTGCCGCAGTACCACATTCGCGCCAAAAACTGCAACTGCTTGCTGCAGCACAACGCACTTCCCTGTTAGCTCTATTCGCTCGCCATTGCAAGCCTCGTAAATCTTAGCGCAGAGCTGCTCAAACTGAAAGTGCTTGGCGCCCAACATGACTTGCTTAAGCAGATCGCGGCACAAGTGCCGCACCGTATCGATATCATGTTGTAGATGTGCGCAGGCAAAGAGCAGCATGCTGCGCAGCGCCAGCTTTGAATGTGCTATTGTCAAAACAGAAATGTTTGTCGGCAGCTCCAGCAGATTGCGTGCTAACTGGAAGAGTGCACGAACAGTATACACAAGCACATTCGGCACCGTTGCATGCTCATGTCCAATTTGCGAAACATTCGTGCATATGCTTAGATAAGCCAAAGAGTGCATCCGATAATCCACCACATCAAACGCATTTAGGGCACTTATGCAGAGCGGCAATTCACGTGCCTTACATATGAACCTCAAATCATTAATGTAATCCTCGTAGACTTCGAAGTGCTTGGATATTTGTACAACCAGCAGTGCGGCAGTCAGGCGGGTCTCCATCGGTACCTCATCGTTCACGGCCAGCTTCGTGCAGATTAGCGATATCACCTGCAAGTTGTTATTGTACGAGGTAGGAAAACTTGGAAACTCCTGTAGGCAAGCGACTAGGTAGCGTAGAGTATTGTGCAGAAAGAGGTAGTATTCGTTGGCTTTTGATGGAGACAATTGCTTCGACTCTCTGCCGTTTGCAATAAATAAAATATGTAATAAAAAATAGAAATTAAAAAGCAGTTGCACTCACCCTAGCACGGTTAAGTAGCTCTGCATCGCATCATAGAGTAGATGCAGATAGTTATCCAGGTTCTTCTCCAAAGCGCGCAAACCACATGGAAAGTTGCTGAAGCAACCGCCAATTGAAATAATTAAGTCATGGCGGCTCTTGTCGTCGGTTTGCTTTGACATATGTTGCAGGCGCAACTGCAAGCCTTGCTTTAACGCCAAGTTTATAGCGTCACAGCTGGGCTTTTGGTCAGCGATTTCGTTGCAGAAGAGCCTAATTATAATGTATTCACACAGTTTAAGCAGTGGCAAGGGGCTGAGTAGTTAGTAGTACTCACTTTACTATTTGATTGCGTACCGGATGATTAACTGCAGTATCAAAAATGAGGTCAGTCAGGAAGTGCAGAGCTTCTCTTTTTTGTCTAACATCGCTGAAAAATATCTGCGGCATGGGTACAAAAACATACATACACGTGTATATGATTTTCTCATCGAGTTTGTTGTTATTTTTTGGTCCCTTGTTATTCAATAGGAAAAACTACCAAAATGCACTTACCTGCTTAACGCAATTTACCTGTTGCGGTACTGTTTTTGCATTACGGAACTGCTCAACATGCGCCGATTTCGCTGTGTGATCATGAGAGTAGTTTTAGTATCATAGGACCATAAAGTGTATGTTTATTTCACCCACCAGCTTACAAAAATTTTTGCTGTATTTTTTAAACGGATGGAGATATCCAGAAAATATAACGCAGAATTTTGAAATCGATGGAACAGTCATTCGTCGTAAATGTATAAAGAGAATCATTGGACTTTTTGGACAACATCCTGAAGTACTCAAAAACCAGAAGAAATGTATTACTAGTGATTTTGAAGGAATAGCTCAATATGACCCCAGAAACCATAAGTAAGATGGTGAAATCCATTCCAAAAAGGTTGAAATCGATGGTTGACAATAAATTAATACTAAAAATGTAAAAAATGTGTATACATTTTATTTAATTTCATATTTAACAAGCTTGATGAAATTAGCTGTGCAATTAAGTTTTGTTTATATTTATCTTTTGTCGAGCGCATAAAGAAGTTGGAGCTACGACGATGGCTGAGGTAGAAGAAACCACCTTCAACACATGTCACAACTTAGTTAAATTTTTGGCGAATAGATTCTTTTTTAATATTTATTGATATTGTTGGTTTTTTTTTTAGTTTTTACTTCTGAAATTTTAATTAGCCAAATTTGCAATATAAAAAATATGTTGCACATATCTTTAAACAATTCTGAATAATTCCACGTCCGAAATTTTTTGATACCTCCGCTTCAAAAATACAGCGAGAAGTTTTGTTTGTTAGCTGCTGGGTGAAATAAGGTGTGAGCCACTTACAGGTTACAAGATGCCTTGGTAGCTCTACCAAAGATGCTCGAATTTCTGAGTTTTTTTTTAATGTTCTCGCTAGACTTTGCGGTTGACACCCGCAAATTGAGCGAATTCATTTTTTCCAGTTTAATGTGTTATTCACTACTTTTAATAAAATTAAAACAAGATTTTCAGGCTAATTCCGTTTTCCGCTTACACGTTTATCGTGGAATTGACATCAAAACGTAAGATTTGTTGTTCGCATTTCCACTTCCACTAGAATTTACGTGGAATTGATTTCACTTTCTTTTGAACTAGGTTTCATTCCCCTTCGCAAATATTTATTAAATTTGCAACTTCATTGCGTCGCAAGAAATGTTGTATTTTTTACTAATTTTTCAAGTTCCTTTTAATATTTTTATTTCATAAGTTTTGTGAAGTATCATATTTTTTATTATTTATTTACTGATCATACCTCAAAATCAACAAATAGACATTTCAGATTGCAGCACCCCAAATTTTCAACAAAACAAATGGAATTGAGTGGTTTGCTTTTATTTCGATTATTATGGTAAAAATACCTCAATTTGTTAGTGTTGCTTGCCAACTCGTCAGAATCTTTTTATGCAACACCCTATGTGCACAAATTTTGAAAATTACGTTAAATTCAACGTCAACTGAATTAAATTTTCATCGAACGCAGACGTTTCGGGGCACTGCAGCTATTAAAGTGAATAAAAATTAAATCGAAGCTCAGAGTTTTGCCAAACAAGATCAAATAAGTGAAAATTATTAAGCTAAAAGAAAATATTTTTTTTTTCAACATTTGCTATTATATATGTACATTCATTCCTACTATGCTTTAATAGTATGTTTGAGGTTTCTATGTGTGAGCTGAAACATTTTCATGCCAAGGACTGTCACCATAGACAAAAGTAGATGTTCCTCAAGATATTATATTATTATTGTACGGTGGAACATGTTTTGCGTTATTTAATACTGGCTTTAGTGTTATTGAAAGTGTATAGAATTTGCAGAGCACGAAACCAATCTATATTACTCATGCTCACACACCTCGGGTGTTTAGAAGAGTGCTGCACTTCCACATCGAGCAGATATTTGTTTTGCATCGTCAGTATCTCTTCACTAGATGTGCAAGCTGCATATTTATTTAACTGACTATTTTGAATTCGCTACAAAGAAACTTGCATTCTCATACATTGTTTATTATCATTCAAATAATTTAATAAGCTAAAATTTACACACGCATTTGGAGTCTTTTTATGGCAAATATTTTACGCATACATATTATCGCTGATGACCATACATTCAGACCATTGTGGTCCGAAACAGACAACAACATTGTTGTTGTTGAAATGTTCCATAAAATGCCAGTGTTAGTAACACGCGAAATTATTTTTACTTGTTTTCTATTAGTATGTATGTGCGTGTGGGAGAAAGAGATAAGATTTCTCATATGGCCCACCAATTTCATGAAAAAAGGTACTTCGAAGAAATTCTTTGAGAATTTGTACATAAAAAACAACTTTTTATACTATCTCTGCGAGGCACTGAAAATTTGAAGCAGTTAGACTGGCAATCTTTGTGGCAACCTCAGAGTTTTATTTTCATTAGTAACGATTTGGTGTGCAAGCTTATTTGTACGGATTGAAGAAACCGTACAATTATACGACGACTTTATAGGTATTAACAAATAACGCGTACCTAATTGGGCATTAGTTTAAACAACGGCTATATTCTGTTTAGAAAATGACTTTAGCTACACTGATAAACCGCTCGTCAGCCATCGCAGGAAATTATTTTCTCCGGGCATGTACTAGTACTGGAGCTAATTGTTTAAGGTAAATAACGCCAGATATTTACTACTAGTTAGTGCTCGAATGTTAAACAATAGCAGAAATGAATTTAATAAGCTGTAGCTGCGCTTAAAAGAGTATTGTGTTGCGGTTCATACACTTATATAATATTTTTTTGTACGTCGCGCAAAAAACATTTTGAAAATGAAAAATCTTCTTATTGATCAACCTCTTTAGTAACAACACCCAACAGCCGCAATGGAGGCGTGGTGCCGCAAAATGGTATCCAGATCCGGAATTCATGAAGCAATTCAGCGGGCCTGTAATGTATCCAGATGAGGTAACCTCATTGTGGAAAGTGCCGCCATGGAACAGTAAGTTAAGTTTCGTATGTAAACCAAGTTGTTTAACAGACAAATTTTTCTTTGCAGGCAAGGTGACTCCGGTGGAGAAATCTGTGCGAAATCTTACATTGAATTTTGGTCCACAGCATCCGGCTGCCCATGGCGTGCTGCGTTTAGTGCTTGAGCTCGACGGCGAGGTGTGCACAAATTCTCACGATTTATATATAAACATGTGTGTAGTCAGATTTAATTTCAGACCGTAATGCGCGCCGATCCGCACATAGGTTTGTTACACCGCGGCACTGAAAAACTTATAGAGTACAAAACTTATACCCAAGCTTTGCCGTATTTTGATCGTCTCGACTATGTGTCCATGATGTGTAACGAGCAGTGTTACTCTCTAGCTGTGGAGAAGCTATTGAATATTGAGGTGCCACTCCGCGCCAAGTATATAAGAAGTATGCTAAGGTAATACGCTGAAAACTGCTGCTGCAATTTAATTTGTGTTTTATTTTAAAGCCCTTTTTGGTGAACTTACTCGTATACTCAACCATATCATGGCGGTGGGTTGTCATGCTCTTGACGTTGGCGCAATGACGCCGTTCTTTTGGCTGTTCGAGGAGCGAGAGAAGATGATGGAATTTTATGAGCGCGTGTCTGGTGCACGCATGCACGCTGCCTACATACGACCTGGCGGCGTATCACTGGTAAGCGCTGATAGGTTTTTTTTTCATCAGAGCATAAATTGTATACAATTATTTATAGGATATGCCGCTAGGTTTGATGGACGACATATATGAGTTCGCTTCAAAATTTTCGGAGCGCCTTGACGAGACGGAAGATGTTTTGACTACGAATCGCATTTGGGTACAACGCACACAAGACATTGGCATTGTGACCGCCGAGGATGCGCTTAACTATGGGTTTAGTGGTGTTATGTTGCGTGGATCTGGCATTAAGTGGGATTTGCGCAAGCAGCAACCGTACGATGCGTACGATTTGGTTGACTTTGATGTTCCTATCGGCTCGAAGGGAGACTGTTACGATCGTTACTTATGCCGCCTAGAGGAGATGCGCCAGTCGTTGCGTATCATCGATCAATGCCTTAACCAAATGCCAGTTGGCGAAATAAAAACCGACGATGCAAAAGTAACGCCACCCTCGCGTGGCGAAATGAAAACATCTATGGAAGCATTAATACACCATTTTAAGCTTTTTACACAAGGGTACCAAGTGCCACCGGGTTCGACATACACGGCAATAGAAGCACCAAAGGGTGAATTCGGTGTCTACCTAGTGTCGGATGGTTCAAGTCGGCCCTATCGCTGCAAGATTAAAGCGCCTGGCTTTGCGCATTTGGCAGCGCTTGATAAAGTTGGTAAACAGCACATGCTTGCTGATATCGTTGCCATTATCGGCACACTAGATGTCGTGTTCGGCGAAATCGATCGTTAATTTTTACATTATTAAGATATTTAATTGTTAATAACAATATGCAAATCAATTTAGAGCTGCTATGTAAATGGTCAACAAAACTTGCAATAAAAAAAAAAAACAAAAGCTGCCTTCTTGGCTTAGCTATAAGCTCTAGGGACTGCAGAAGCAAATGGTCCGAAGCTCCCTCTTTTACTAGTAGTCCTTAAAAGACTCGTTACGCCGTTTTGAGTGACAAAGGCAGTAAAATGCAAAAAGTATTTAAATTGATCCAATTTAAATTCATTAACTTATGATTGCGATTATAGTTTACTTTTATTGTTATTGTTGTTTTCGGTTCTTCTAGGTGAATGATTTCTTTCTTTAATTTTTTCCAATTTCATATTAGGTGGTACATACTTTGTTTAGCCTTGTGTTAATAAATGTATGTTTATATGTTTGCATAACTTTGTATTTGCATACTTTTTCACATGATTTTATTTTTTTTATTTTATAGTTCTATTGAATTTTTGCATGAGTTTTATGTTGTCTTTTAATCAACAACCAACGCAGGATTGTTTTCGTTTGCGATTCAGTTTGACTTACGCTGATTCATTATTTATTTATTTATAATCTAATTAGACAAAAAAATTACGTTTATTAATTTTAAACTTATATGCATGTCTGCTGTTATGTGTATTGCACTTTTTGTAGTTAAATTGGAAAACCTTTTATTTAAAGTAACGATCCCGCATACTTTTTAGTAGAGTTGCTTTTGAAATATTAATGGCAGCTACTTGATAAATATACGTGTACTCAAAATACAGGCAACAATTTTCTAAACAGTATTTGGGCTAATATGCTAAGAGTGGTAAGAATTACAACTATTTAAGTAAATGTATGTGTAAGTTTGCGTAGCTACAATCGTCGACATGCTAGCATTGGTACATCTGTACAATCATATGTATGTTGAGTAACTGTTTTGGTTTGCCAGAACAAACATCAAGTTGCATTATGAATTCAACTATTTGCGCGCCAACTATTTTAAAAAATATGCAGGTGCACATTATTATGAGTTTGAAATTCTAGCTGAACTGATTATTTAATGAGACTGCACGTTTTATTGTTACGAACTTTTTAATATTTAAAGTGTTGATTTGGTCCGGCTTTGTCACATGAGACAATAATATGAGCAGGCACTTTTATCGTATTTCGACGATAGACCTGGGCTTTCACGCTGTTGTCTTATAGAGCCAAAGGTGGTGGAAATTTTCAAATAATCCTCAAAACTAGCTATACACATTTGTATGTCTCATACTCAGACTTTGCTTTTGTTAGATTAAGAACAGTCTAGCAGTACAGTTCAAAAAAATTATATTCGATAAGTAATCCAATATTGCAGTCATACATATCAGTTCAGACCGATATGTGCTTTTGCCGTTGCATTTGATGTAATGGTGAACCATTTCTATTGAAATACGCTAGCATTTATTTTCTGTATAAAAAAGCGTCGTTTAGTGTGTGTAGGCAGAACTTTAAGATTGTTAAATTTTCTCAGCATTGCCCTCTTTTGTATGACAAGCAAATCGCATTTCATCTTTTAGGCGCATAACGCCAAACATAGCTGGTCACACTGCATTGCAGTAAAATGTGTCAGATTATTTTTGAAAAATATTACAGTTATGCTAAATATAACATTTCTGTTAGATGTATAACTGAATCAAAGTGGAAGTGATACATAAACTGTTAAATTTGTTTCTTATGAATATATATATAAATATGTAAATATTCATGTATACATATGTGTATTTAAATATTATTAATGTACATATGTCTATAAAAAGTTGTTTTTATGTTAAAATATAATATCTTCTACGTGTGGCTGTTTTGTGTGTGTGTGACGCAAACTAGCATTCGCTAAAGTAGTTAAGGTTATAATTTACATAACCTTTCGCCCGATTGTTTGCTGCTGCAAGTATTTATTATTTATAATTACTTACTATTTACGGCTAAATGTGTATAGATTTGTTTGCTTATCTTTAAATGGCACAAAATTGCAATATTAAGAATTATTTTTGCTCATTACACTGCATACACTGTGTATAACTTATCTAATACATAATTCTGGGGCTTAAAAACAAAAATTATTTGCATGCAACACATTTCATACTACAGTGTGATAAACAAACTTGGCACTTGCTGCATATATACGTTTACGTCATTGCACAGCGCATAAAGTTATAATTACACATTAAGAGTCTGACTATTCACTGTTACTCGCAATATCAGCTATCAGCGCACTGTTTCGCTAAGCAACAAATCCATGATTTTTTTACATTGGCGTCCGTCCCTTATATACTTAGACTTAGATTCCAATTTACCAAAAATTAACATATTCAAGTCTTGTTTTTGGCTTGCGTAGTTTTTTTTTTTTTGCTATTATTACAGAACAAATGTTGAGCATATGCCAATGTATGTGTGTGCATCCATAATTAAATAATAAATGGCACTTCAACTAAAATCTTAATATTATAAAAAAAATTATTATTACTATTAAATTTATAATTATGATTATTGTGTAAGAGATTCTATAACAATTATTTACAAGAAGTTAAAATTTTACGCTTTTTACGACTAATCTGTCGTCGGTTTATTAATTATAACATCATAAAATCTAGGCAAATCCAGATGTAGTCGTCGATGTCAATACGAATACTCACCACATTGTGAGATTTATAGATGTTACGTATGTTGTTATGTAACAGGGGTGGCCAACACGTTGAAAATAGCACTCAAAGCTAAATTTGAACCATAATTAAAAAAAAATAATTGCTGAATGTTTATCTATGATTAATTTGAAAAATGCTAAATTTGTTTGCACATATTCACAGTAGTCCTTAGACTATATTATACAGTATAAGTAGCCCCTTGCGGATAAATGTTTGACCACCCATGTTAGATAGCATACATACACTGGCGTGTGTCATTTGGCGTCACGGTGTCATGTAAAAACTCGCAACATATCTTTTATATATATAGGCAAATGGGAATCACTGATATCCTTTTTTATCTGCCTTAAACAAAACGTATTCGCGTGAATTTTGTTTGCTTAAAAGGTTGTGAATAGGTGCAGTGTCGAACGTAATTTTTTTAAATTTTGTATGGCTAAGATAGGTAAAAACCAGGTTAAAGTCTGCACTAGTACAAAATGCAACGCAGACATCACACACACATCTTTGGTCGTGTGAGTGCGGAAAATTATCTTACCTAATGTTGCAAAATGCTATTAACCCAGTATTAGTGTCGATGACAAAATATATGTATATATTGAGTGTTGCATCATGATGTAAATTGATGTTTAAATTTTAAAAAGTGATGGCGGAAATGAAAAAAAACATATTTTTAAACAGATTTTAAAAAAAAAATGATTTCCATTGCTAAACCACGGACGACACTACAAAAATTCGCTCAAGTACCGAGCGACGGGCCTTCACTCGTCTACAGAGATACACAATCATACGTCACAGGCTGTGCAATATGAAATGCAGGCAAAGTTGATATCCCTTTTCTTACTCTCGAGTTTTGACTCTTGACTTTGGCAGAACATATGCCAATGTTCCAGGGTGATTACCTTTTAAATATTTGGCGACTTCTTTTGCCAATCGGCATATGACATACACATGTGAATATATTTATATAGAATTTTTTTAATCAACCAGAGGAAGTCGTTCCGAAGGAGTTTCCAAAAGTCTTGTAACTGTATAGATTGGATTGGTGTCCAATTCACTGTAAGAAAACTAAATATGAAAATGAGTCAAAGACCGCCTACACCGCCTAGACCGTACACAACGGGTTAAGTAAGGAACAATTGAAATTAACGGGTACGCCTACGAAGAAGAACTGTAACTATCAGATCATTAGGTTTAATGCTTGTGACCCTCTGACGTTTGGTTTTCCTCTAGTTTTTTTGTATGCTTTTACTTTAAGTGTGTCATTCTAATTGTCAGGCGCTTGCAGAGTTGTCAACGTTTACTGGGAAGAAACCGGGGATCGCAGTAGATTTGTGGTTTTTAATGGCACAAAAGTCAGGCGTTGCTGTTGTCCAATGGATTGCGCGTGCTTAGTCGTCATCGTCACGCATTGAAGTCAATTCCTCGGATGAAAAACCTGACGGTGAGAGACTTTCGGGCGGGTAGTATAGGCCGCAGTCGTCTATGGCGCCAGCAGCTGCTGCAACAGCGGCCACGGCTTGACTCATGTCCTGCAAGTGGTAGGCTGCGGCCGCAGCGACTACAGCTTGCACGTTGTTGCTGCCGTGGCCGGCGTCCGGGCCAACACTGCCGCTGTGACTTCCGTTGCCACCGTTGCCTCGACACCAGAGTTGCCGCATTTCGGCACGACGGTTGCGCATCAGCATTTTATACTCCGAGATGCGCATCTTTTTCCCGTCCACGATGCAGGTACGCTTTGGCCGCGGCCGGTAACGGTAGTCCGGGTGCTGCTCCATGTGTAGCTTGGAGAGACGAGACTGTTCTTCGTAGTAGGGCTGCTTGTCCGAATTCGACATGGCCTTCCAGCGTGCGCCAAGTATCTTCGAGATGTTTGAGTTGTGCATGTCCGGGCAGGCTTTCAAAATTTTGCGACGTTCATCTTTGGCCCAGACCATGAAGGCGTTCATTGGTCGTTTGATATGCGGTTTGCTGTGCCCGTGCCCATGACCATGCCCATGTCCGTGACCGTGGCCATGGCTGTGGCCATTGCCATGACTGTGCCCATGCGCTTGCCCGCGACTGCTGTTGCTTACGCGTTCACCGCTGCCGCCATTGCCACTGCCCACGCCCCCACCGCCGCCATTAGGCTGCTCAAGTGGCGATAACTGTTGCTGGGCTGCGGCGTTCGGTCCTTTTGCTGCCAGTGGCACCTGACAGTGCACATCCAGCGCCGAACGCTCTGAGCTAGCTCCGCAGCTGTTGATGGAATCGCGACTTAAACGAGCAGCACGCGCACGTTGGTAGTGTTCTAGTTGGCTCACATCACCGCCAGCAGTCGCTTGCCAAATGCGATTCTGCATATAGGTACCATCGCCGCCATCTGGAAAGTTCAAATGCGGCACCTGTTGTTGCGGCGCCGATGTTCCACCTACCGACTGCCAATGTAATGGTGAGTTGTTTACGTTGAGTCCTAGGCCTTCGCATGGTGCGTTGTGCTCAGCTGGCGAAGAGCTGGGCGAGCACTTGGGCTTCGATAAATTGAGTGGAGCGTCCAGCTCTACTTCTGAATGCTGCTCCTGTTGTTGATGGTTCAATGGCTGCGACCTAGTGCCAGTGTGCTGACCCAACGGCGGGGATGAGGGCGCAGTGTTAAAAGAGCTGTCCTCTGCACTGAAGCTATGCTTCTTTGTGCATACGTCAATAGCCCGCGGCGACTCTGACGGCGAATTATGCGTGCTAAGCGCACTGTTCAGGCATTGTGAGAGGGGCGTATGCCGGCCGCCTTCCGTCGCTTGCTGATTAGGTGACAATTTCGTTTGTGTGGGTGCTGGAGGCTGGTGGCTGCTCCCAGCGACTGCGGCAGCGGCGGCCAATGCCACCTGTATATGCGCAGCAGCCACTGACCACATCGGCTGCATTGGCGGCAGCTTGTGCGTGTGCTGATGATGGGAGTGCGGATGGCTATGGATTGCATGTGGATGCAAGGCTGCCAATTGCTGTGTTGGTGCTTGAGGCCGCAGAAAGGCCGGCAGATAAGGCAACATGCCGCCACTTGTTGTTGCTGATACACTTGGGTGCTGATGCTGCTGCGAATGCGACACCGGAAATCGATGGTGTACTACAGCTGCTGCCGCTGCTGCTGCGGCTGCTGCGCCGAACTGAGTGCTCAGCTGATGTTGCAACTCTTGCAGGCAGCTCTCCTGCTGGTGTTGTGGCAAGCGCTGCCGCTGAGTCGGATGTGGTGCTTGCTGCTGTTGTATGGTGCTCTCCAAGTCTGACAAGTTATCGAATTGGGTCTGCAAATAAAAACAAAACCACGCGTGAGTATGTGGGCGCTTGGCCATTATAACTATGCTTATATTGTGGCCAGCGCTTGGTTGTGATGCAAACTGGCCTTGCTAGAACAAATCTAAAATGCCTGCGCTGAGTTTACTTAGGAGTTGTATAAACCGTGAACACAAAATACTCGAAGGCACGAACTCAAAAAAGAAAACTGCCGAAAGCAGGAGCACAAGAGCCAAATTGACCAAGCAAGATTTGCGCTGGATTAGGTTGTATTTCAGCACGTATAAAGGTTGATGGCTCAGTTATTTAAAGTGAGTGTGCGAATATTATTACACATTTTCGAGACAGACACAAATGAGTAGTAGCCCGATCCAATCCAAATGAAGGAAAGGAAGTTACACGAACTAGTAAGACAATGAAGCCGCCGGCCAGCTGATAACGACAGGGAAACGAAGTAGTGCATAGAGATGCATGGCTAGCAGAAGTCGTCATCATCTAGCCTGCTTCAGGACACGGGTGACCCAACTAAAATTGAAACTAATGGACTTTTTTATCTTTTTTCTAGGCAAAGTAAAAGTGAGCGCACAACACCAGAACGTCTGCTCTACTTTGTGGCGTTTTTGCAAACAACATCCGGAGCTGCACGGGAGAACCACGGGTTATTCAAAACCTTTGGGAGCGATTGGCTCTAGATTTGAATGGTCTGAAGGGCCCAACTCGTTAAGCGGCTAAGTTAAAATAGGTCAGTTATTAAAATAATCTTGTATTTCAGTCCAGCAATAGAAGGCTCTAATTGTGCAATGCGAGCTCCAAATGCGACAAACCGAGTGGCTCGTGCCATGCAGCGAACGTTGGAAAAGATGGCCAACTCGATAAATAAGAAATAAAATAATAACAGCGGTGTATTTTTATTTTTCTTTTCAGTTTCGTTTTTATTTTCATTTAAAGAAAAATTCCAATCGTTTCACTTCCTTTTTAAAATTTTAATTTTCTTCGTACAATTACGCGCACAAAGTCAAAATCATTTTTGAATTCACTTTTACGAAACTCTACTTGTGACTCCCTTGTTACCTGCTTTTTCGTTCGGGACAAGAATTGTGACTAAAGTCTCAAAAAGTTGTTGTTTTTTATTGTCGAGAATACCACTCAGGTCCGCTGTAGATTGAGATTGAGTACGCTAGAGGTAAAGAGGCATTAGAAACTTGCAGCTCTGACCAGACTATCGAAGTGTAAAGGTGTAAACACATGTTCCAGATTGAACATGCAAAATGCACGAACTGGTTGGTGGTGACATAAACTGTCTGCAGCTAAAGTAATCAAACATGACCGTTGAACCGTTGTGGACTTAGGGTAAGTTATGCCACTGAGCCAGTTCAACATACTGTCAGAGTAAATGCACACTAGAAATATAAATGTCCTAGGTACATACTAGGAATAAGATAATTTTTATGTCCGCCATTGCTACCATATAAGCAACAAAGATACCTGCGACCTTGTTTCAAAATCCTTGTAAGGAATAAGGCCGCAGATTACGATACATAGGACAAATATGTGAAGTATAGAATTAGTTGAAATAAAGAAATCTAAAGAACGCGTCGTGTAGTGTCTACGCTGCGATAAACACACTCCTTAAGATACATTCGGTCACAAAGCCGTACGGAGGCTCAATAAACTATCCTGGGAGCACCATTCCAGCACGCTTGATCCTTTTTTTATGCAGTATAATGGGCCAAAAAAATATTGCATAAAAGTATACAGTAAGAAAAAACTAGATATCTAAATAAACTAGATTGCGTGCCAACTCATAATAAACATACATATTTTTCGGTTTCCATATTTATTTATGTGAGTTTAACATTTCTTTTATTTTCTTTCAAAAAAATATATAAAAAAGAAATTAACCAATATCTTATGATATTTAAGGAACAATTCATATTACACATAAGTATGTAAGTCAATGAGTTCAAAATTGAAGCATTTATAGTTTGCAATTAAGTCTTGAGTAAGGAAAGCCCGCGTACACAAAATCCGCGTAGAAAAAGGATCAAGTGTATATGGAGACCAGAAGGGATAGCCATGTTGCCGGTAGACTTATGGTTCACGAATTTAAAAGTCATCATAAGGGCTACCGCGATCTTCTGCTAGAAACTCTTGCATTATTTCATACAGCAGGAGTAGGCTGTGATAGATTATTTTAAAGACAGTTTTATTTTTACATTTTTATTGAATGTACCGTTAGTTTTGTGGCAACATTTAGAGTGGTAAATGTTGATTTTACATACCGAAATTCATTTAAAGACAATCGGTTTCAGTTGTAGACAATATTATGATAATACGGTATAAATTTATTTACATTCGCTATAATAACTAGGTAGGCAGGTCGAGCCAACCCGACTAAAGAATACCCTGCAGACCGCAATCTAAAAAAAATGTTTATTTGACTTTTAAAAAAATCGTTATGCCTATGAACTGGAGAGTCTTCGAGTCTATTTTGGTGGTTGTAGGTCTAAGCGTTCCCGAGATCCGTTTGTTCATACAGACGGACGGACATGGCTAGATCGACTCGCCTTTCGATGCTGATCAAGAATATATATAATTTGTGGGTTCTGCAACGGCTCTTTCTGCCTGTTACATACATTTGCACAACTTTAACAGGTTTTGTTTATACAACAATTATCGAAATATATTTTGAGTGTCAAAAATCGGCTATTGTTTAAGCTGGTTAAATAATTACTTGTTCGTTTTCAAGCTCTTTTCAATTAAACAATTCTTTAGAGGAGGTTCAATAATGATTTATAGTTTTTTAATTTATTACAAAAGGATTACCATATGCATAATATTCTGCCGAATGCATCCAAGAACTCAAGTAGTCGGATGGCATTAAGCCAATTAGACTTTTTAGAGTGTCAGCCAAACAATGATGCCATATTCCAGTAAGATATCACGCCGATTTGAATTCCATTTAAAACATGAATGTAAATTAGCCTCATCCACCGACGGGCGCTAATTTCAGAATTTAGTAAACGCAACTTATGAATGGGTTCTTTTGAATTTTTTACATTTTAAATGGCGGTTTTCTATGCGCGGAGAGAGGTTTAAAAATAATTAACTTTAAAACTATTTTGGCTTGGAAACACTTATATTTTGCTTAAGAGAAATTGGGCGCCATTAAATGCATTTCGCGGGGTGTGGTGTCGTTGCTGTGGTCGTGTTATCGAGCTATTGCTACAATTGGGAAGGGACGAAAAGAGAGAGGGGGAGGTCGATGAGAAAAAGATAGAGAGAGATAAACGTTACGCACACTCCGGTGCAAATTCAGTTGTTGTTTACCAAATTAGATGCTGACTGACATGCCTGGATCAGCATTTGTAAGAATTCTGTTGCATATTTACTCTTATGTATTAGTAAGATGATTTAAAAAATGCATCAGAAACTACATATGATGAAAAATGTAACAACTTTCCGTAGCACAGAATAGTCTGCACCGTTTTTGCTCCTAAGTATCGCATACAAACAGACAAAGTCTGTGCTTTTATTACGGCCATATTACAGCCAATTACATTAGTAGGGGAGAGGTGATTGTGATGGCATGAAAACACAGTACATCCAGTTTCAATAAACTGTCTACTAGTTTGGTGCCAACTAGGGTGATTTCTATTCACGCACAGGAAGTAATTAGCCGGCTGCAACTGTGGTGCACTAAATACACGCTTGATTTTTGAATTTGGATTGGTTACTTTATTTATTTACGTAATTTATGCAGTTAATGAATCTATCAGAGCCGAACTTGGTTTTTGCATTGTATTTTATATTTTTAAGTTAGTTTTGCGAACACTTGTCAAAGCAATTGAACTCTTATATGCAATGTACCTCTAGCATCATTAACAGCCGCGTCATCATATCAACCGTCGATTTAAACTAAACTAGTAGATACCAGCGTTGGATCTACTACGCAGCTACCGTTTGTCTCTTGTTGCTATCTCTGTTAGTTTTGCAATTGTAATCAGCTCGAATTGTAACTGTATCTTTGTTATTGTTGTTGTTGTTGCTATTGTTGTTGTCGATGACGATTGTATTTTGTCGTGTTGTGTCTCATGCTGCGATTGGCTGAAATGTTATGTACTCATATGTAACGCGATTGTTCCCGTTTGTTTGCTATTACTTACTTGCCGAAACCAAAAACAAAGAGAGAAAAACCAAACAGCAACAACAACAAACAAGAAAACAAAAACATAAACAACGACCATATAATTTTAATCGAGTGTATGCATGTCCGCGTTAAACATTTCTAGGCAATAAAAAAAAAACACAACATAAAAAAAATTAAACAAAAAAAAATGCAACGAACGTCGTCGCTTTTGCGCTGCACTTTGCACACATACGATTAGAATAGTAGGCAGCATCAAACGGTCAACAGCAAACCCACTTAACACTCTGTGCGCACCGAAACTTCGTGTTGTACTAAAACTGGCTGATTGAAGTAAAACACAGCAGCAGTAGCAGCGGTAGCGACAGCAGCAGCGGCAGCGGCAATAGTAGCAGTAGCAATAGCAGTAGGAGCAATGATAGCGGTAGAAACAGCAACAGCATCAACCACAACAAAAACCTCAGCAGCATCCATAGCCCGAGCCAGAGCGTAACAAATGTGACTATTCTCCTTTAGAGAGCGAAAATAAGCACATTGGTAAAATGTTGAACTCTGACTACTGCTGTTGCATTGCCAATGATGAAGCTCTTTGTCTATTCGACTTGCGCATGACAATTTGATGTTGCTCTGCAGATTGGTGAGGTGCTTGTTTGTACTGATTCAGTTTCTAATTTTGTTTCCGATTTTGTGTGTTTATCGTGTATGCTTTCGAGCAATAACAACGGCAAGAGCAAAAACAAAAATAATATACATACACGCTCGAAATGCTGTGGGCGTGTGAAGACGAATATGCCAAACAATAATGGTACTGTGCTCTGCACTGCTCTGCTCCAATGTATTGTTCTTGCTGTTATTACGTAGTCATTTTATTGTCTCGCCCACCGTGCGCGAAAACACACACGCACGTAATAAATGCATATAGGCATACATTTTATGTGTGTCTATATTTATGTATATATATACGTATTATATATATATTGCATATAATTTATATGTAAATAAAGGGAGTTAAACAAAAGCTTCTATAGAAATCAATACGCCAACAACAAGAACAACATTATACCTACATACGAAAGTTACAAGAATAACGATAACGAAGCACGACGACGACAACGACGAGTATGCCAACGACAACAAACTCGATGACGAAGTATAAAGCTCCTCCCTCTCAATTGTGTGCTGTTATGGTGGTTAACGCATCGCTTGTCTCAGCCAATTGTCTCGTCAATTACGCGCTATGCTTGCTTATCTGCCTTCGTGCATTGTCTCGGCTGCTACTACTGTTTTTCGGTTTCAGTTTCGGTTTTCAGTTGTGTTGGCGTAGTGGTTCGAGGTTTGGTGCTTGGGCACGAGCTCGGGTTCGTCGTTGAGTAACGCTACGCGCCGTTGTATTACGTTTGCAAAGTTAAAACAATGCTAGCAACCAAGCGGCGTATCAAATTGTTCCGAGCAAGACAGCAAATCAACAACAACAACTATAAAGACAGTACAATCTCTTTGCTCTGTTTTGCGCAGCGCCACCCACGCAATATTGTTGAAGAACAACAACAGCAGTAGTAGTAACAACACGAAGAACAACACTCTTTTCGTTTTGGTCCTGAGGACTGTAGCGCTGTTGTGTATGGTCAAAATAAGAAAGAGCGAGTCAGAACATGTGCAAGAGCACCAGCTCCTATAAGCGTGTGTGTGACAGAACCATTGGGGATTGTGAGAGCCTAGTCCGGCAGTCGCGTACTTGTATATAAACGTGAGAATTATAACAACAGCGAACAAATAAAGTGGGTGAAATGCTCTTCTTTCTATTCTTACACGTGAATACAAATCAGCGCGGGCATGCAGCGTTCAACGAATGTACGAATTTTATGTTGTAAATATTGAAACTTACATATGTACATATATATGTGTGACTATGTTTGTATGAACATACATACATACGAAGAGATGTATGAATGTCAAAAAAAATGGTAAAATATTGTACATGTGTATATACATACATACATATGTACGAGGTGTATTCCAAAAGTAATGGAAAATTCTCATTTATATGAGCCGCGCTTGAGATATTGTCAAATCCATTTTTTTAAATTCATACTGCCAGTTGCTTAAATGAGGAGTTTAAGCGCGATCTCTCAGATGGTTCTAGGGCAATCACTTTAGCACGGTTCGTTTAAATGAGAGTTTCTATTACCGTTTGAACACACCTTGTATGTACATATATGTAATATGTACATATATAGGGGACAAAGTTATTAAATATCGGTATATGTATGTATGAATGTTTGTATGTGTATAAGTACATATGTACATATACACACATATGACACCCAAATATCTGAATATACAGTATGTTCTCGGTAACCGCAACTTCTCAACTATTTGTCATACGGCAATTACTGCAACTGTTTAAAAAATCTCAAAAAATGCATTGTAGCCTTTATAAGTGCAATTTAAAAAAAAAAAGATCCTTTATAACTTCCACTTTTCTTAATTTCCATGTATACATATGTATGCATGTATGAACAATAAAATAAAACAATAAAATTTTGGCACACTTTTTATACCTTGTACCAAATGTATATAAAGTTAAAGATTAATATAAAGTTGTGCAAATGTATGTAATAGGCAGAAAGAGGGGTGGCAGACCCCTCAAAGTATATATATTCTGGATCAACATCGAAATTTAGGTTACACCCACAACCAGCCAAGAAGACTCTCCTAATAAATAGACATAACCAGATTATTTTGTTTGCTGCCATAGGAACTATTGGCCGAAAACAACATTTACTGAAAAACACTTTTTTGTTTATTAAGATATCGTTACTTAATATTTGATTTAATAAATTTAAGCAATATCTAATCATCTATCTGAATATGATATATATCGGTTTATTACAACCTATAGCTGCCATTGGAACGGCAAAAAAAAAAGACTGAAATATAATACACTCGCATAGATTTAGAATTCTAAACGAACGTAGCTTAATATTTGGATAAAATTGTTTTATGAGATGACTTTTGCAATAACAATTGCAGCTAAATTCTTCGAAGTCCTTTTTAGTTGGGGACAGCAAAAATGTTTAGTCTACTCTATTAGATTTAACACATAGTGCAAGAAATAAATGCGCTGCACAACATCAACATACGTTAAAAAATCCAAATGCAATTTGGTAAAAATTACTTAATTTATTTAGTTGGTTATTATTAATTCAACGCAAAAAAGGTTCTTAAAGGTGGAAGTGGCATTGTTTTGTGTTGGTTTTTTCTTTAAATACATTTCTGTTTTATTTTTCAATTGATCCATACACCAGCTGAATGAGCAACCTGTTGACTTTATAAAAAGTATGATGCAACACTCATAACGCCATTTTCAGTGCATTTTCACGGTATATTCAACACACACTAAAGTGTGTGTGTGATCCCCGAGATAAACGAGATTCCTCTCATAACGTCAGGGGATTCTCTAAAGGAAGCTATGCGGTCATAATGGGCCAATACAACGTCCGAGGGGACATTCAAGTTTGTACAAACTATGCAAAGTTTTTAAATTTTCTTATGTAACATATAATCCAAAATTGATATTATGAGTTTTTTTTTTTAATTTAAATAGGTAATGAAATGTTCCTTAATTGAAACGGTATCATAGTAATATCTGTAAATTAATGTTTAAAAAAAATTTTACAAATTAAACTATGAAAAATAAAAACATATATGCAGTTCACACGGTTTATTTAATAAAATAATAATATTAAGTTTAAAAAGTTTTTTAGATTTTATTTTTCATGCACTATGTTTTAAATAAGCTGCATAATACCAAGCATTTGTATCATTTACCATTTTTTGGTACAGGGTATAAAAACACATCTGCGAGACGCACATTCTAAAGTCAAAGTAAATTCCTTCTACAAACTAAAAGGGGCTGTATAAGTAGCTAATGTGGGTGCAGCGGCCGCATTTTATTAAGAATTTTTTGTGCTTAATATAGGATATTTGGTTGCTTTCTTTAAATTCTGATGAAGTGGAAAATTGCATATAATTTTTTGCCATTATTTCACCTGAAGTGAGAAAACCGATGAAATAAAATCGAAATAAGAAAAGATGCTGTTTAAAGCCACGATGTGGAATTGACCCACCTGGGCGTTACATTATTAGAGATGTGTACATATATATTTAATAGCCGAAGTATGCTCACTACCTGATTGCTTTCAAGGGAGCTCAGAGCACATAGTTTGCCTGAAGAGTATCAGCTCAGCGTCATCAGCTTCGTTAAATCGTGTCTGGGGTCCGAGGAGGAAGACTCAAAGATGGGATAGTGCTAAAAGTACAGTCTGCGTAAGCTGAAACGAGAAGCGCAATAAGACGACTCATGAGGCCCGATGAACCGGTATGGAATGTCAACGGTTATACTTGAAGTATTGCGAACTGTGTCTTTCGTCCTCTATTAGAAATTCATATCTCCTATATTAATTAGATATGTATTCGTATTGTAGAGTATGCCACATATATTAAGATATACAAGCACTTAACTTCTGAATGAATGTGAATGGTAATGTTGGTTATGCAGTAAGTAGAAACTGAAATAGGAATAAACTCTTTATACCGTGTTCACTTTACAGAGTTCTTATCGATTGTTGGCTTTTCATTGCAGCCAACATCCATCCGAACATTCGCGTGGATTTATCTATCTTAAGTTGTGTCTCTTAAGATAATTGCTATTGCGTTTTCATACGTGTTCATGCCATGTGCAGTGATTGGAGCAAAGCGTAGCCCATTCACAGCGACCGTGCTCAAAGGTAAACGGTGTTTAATGCAGCATACAATCATGTTCATGCCATATGAGCAGATTTAATTATATCTAAACTCGATTCTGTGCACCGCCCAAGTTCGACCGACTGCCACCCAACCAACAGCATACGTTTTATATACCGTTTATAATGAAAGTGTTGCTGTGGAGATTCCTATAAGCATGAAATACCATAAAAGTAATGACAGTGGCTGGATATTTGAGTCCAATATTAAAAGATAATGCACCAAGGTCTAAATAAAGAAAACTAAAAAAATACAACTGCATAAATTAGTTTAAAGCAGTTAAAACCTTTGTACATAGATTGAGTCACATTATAAATCTATTATCTCATTCTGAGATTGAGTCGAAAACACTTGAGGTAGTCAAAGTATCAGCAATACGAAATCTGGTTAGAACGTAGTCTTGTCAAAATTTGCCGAAAAAGTTTGGTAGCTCTGTATGTAAGCTATTTGGTCTGACAATGCTTCACGCTTTATCTGTGAAATTTCTATCCGCCATTAAGCTTTGTTTGCCTAATGCTTGCCACATACCGTATAAAGGTCTACAGATCCATATAGATCTAACAACGGAATTGAGAAGTCGTATTACCTGCTACCTGGTATTTGATATATGTTACCCGCTATCTACTATCCATTCTTTGGCTAGAGTTTTCGAGTATATATATTCGTATAATGTATTTGTGATGCGAGTACATATGTGTATATAATAATCAACCTATGTCTATGTGTCCATTATTCAAATCATTTACAATTGAGTTGGTCCGATGTGGGGTTCGGTGTGATTGTTTTATTTAATATATATAATTGATTTAATGGCAGTAGACTTTGAATATAGTAAAAACAAATTTCAAAGATGAATTTTATTTCATTTCAAATTGTTTATTTTATTTTATTTTATTTATTTAACTTGTTAATTTCGGTTATTACATCAAAAGCAAAAACAACGTTGTTGTTAGTGACAAAGTAATAGCGCCAACAACAATACCAACAGCAGAAACAACAAAGTAAAAGATCAAAGGACAATTTCCTGATTGTTTTACGTATTTGGCTTTTACTTCATTTGTTTATTTTATGTTTACTTTGCTTTATTCGTGCCCTTGCCTTGCCCTACCTCGCCCTGTTCAGCCGGGGCTTTAATCACTGATTCGCTTATTTATTCATTCATTCACTCCCTTTACTATATTTATCTATTTGTATGTTCGTATGTTTGTTTGTTTTTATTATCAAAACATACTTCATCTGTACGCGTACGCGTATGCATACTTATTGTGGAGATGGTGGTCGGGGGTAGCGGTGTCGGTATCGGTGGTGATGGTGATACTGATGGGTATTGTGGTGGATATGCAACGCTTATACAATTTTGTTTGTGCAATTTGTTGTCGATTTTCATACAATGTTGCGTATTTTGTCGGCACAAATTTACTTTTTTGAAGTGAAACTTCTTTAGCGGCGGTAGTGATTTGAAAATTTTAAAACGACGTACCTGTAAAAAGAGACAAACTATCTATAGCATATAGATTGCGGAAGAATGAGATATACAGATATAACCGGACTAATTTTATAAATACGTAATTAATCAAAACCAACATGCAGTCCCCGATAGCTCAGTGGCAATAGCGACTGACTAGTAAACAGGATGGCGTGAGTTCGATTTTTGGCGCGAGCTGTTTAAAGTTGGTTCTTCACTTTTGTTTTTTAATTAATTTTTGCAGTTTTATTTTTGTATAAATTTACTTTTATATATTTTAACTATATTGCTTAAGTATAGCTATATGAAATGCAATGCATTCATAAGCATGTACAATTTATCAGGTCATAAAATTAAACATGCGACCTGGCGCCTATCTGCTAGCAAATCACAATGTGCTTTTCCATCAGAATGAAATGGCTGGATTTTGTTACCAACAATAAATACATAATTAAGCGAAAGTAAGTCGCAAGCCTCGATAGCTTAGAGGTGAGAGCTAGGGGCTTGCAGACACGAAGGCGTTAAAATCTTGTGGTGGAAATTTTTGAGTTGGTTTTCTATTTTTGGTTTTTAAGCAGTTTGCGGTGTGCATTCAAAACTGTAACATAATTTTGTTTGCGTTATTTTACGCATAGGCATTTATTTTTTGTTCATCGGTTCATCACATACACACTGTAAAATGTTTAACCCATGTTTTTAGTGTTGAACATAACATGAAAATGCATTGAAAATTAAGAAATTAGTGTTGCATTATATTATAAACTCAGCTGGTGTATTGAGCAAATTGGAAAGCAAACAGAAATTTCCAATCCATAAATCTTTTAAAGTTGATTTGAATTAATAGTAACCAATTTGATGTAGAAATAATTCTTGTCATATTCAAATTTGATTTCTGAACTTATGTTAGTCATATGCAGCTTGTTTCAAACATAGAGCCTGAAAAATAAATGAAAATACCATTTAAACTTGAAACCCATATTTATTATTATTAAATAAATCATATTTGTGTCATTTTTATTAGGTTTCATTTCGACCGAGTGTAAACTGCAAGATTTTTTGATGTGAAACACCTTTTCACTCTCTAGGATGAAATTTGATTTTGGTCTCACGTCAAGTTTAGTACATGATGTGAACAAAAAGTAAGGCTTAGGTTTAAGCCTTGCGGGGGACACTTGTGAAATTTTTGAAATCGTAAGTTTTATTTCTTACTTATATTTAATACGCATAACATAATACACTTCTTGTAAGACGGTTCCAAGAAAGGGGTAAAAAATTAGTTGTAAAAATTTTGTAAAACGTTGAGAAGCAAAGCTTGGTGCATTTCTATTATGATTTTGCTGATGAAGTGTTGCGTAAAAGCAAGTGACTTCAGTGTGGAGTAAATACACGAAAATTCTCTACATTTGTGGTTATAGACAAAAGGACAGAGCCGATTATAAGTGAAGGCAGATTTTGAAAAGTACAATTCAAATATTCACATATGCATGTTTCACTTCAACCCTTGCATGTGCTTAGCCACACATACATTTGGTGTTTTTTTATACATAAGTATATTAAAATATATACATTATGGCACGGAACATTCTCGTACAATTAATGTTCTCCACTCACTCATCGTGTATACAGATATATGTACATATTAATATCTCTGCGATGCAGGTATTAATCCAAATGTCGCCTCTATGAGGATATCTTATCACGTTATGACTGTGTGTCGCACAGTTATGAGAACATTTGTATAACCCACTATATTGTTAAACTGAAAATATTTAAAAGTGATTCACCTGTGCACTTTAATTTGTGAAATTGTGCAAAGTTTCTAATGCCAGCTGTTTCTTTTAAACAAGGAAGAAGAAGAAACAGAAATTAAATGAACAATTTAACATGTCACAACGGAAGCAAATCAGCTTTTATTTATGCAAAATTGTGGCAGACAGAGTAAGGATTGTACTTTCTAATTTGATGCTCGAATAAAATGACAAGTATTTTGAAACTTAATAAACTGTTTATTTATTTCCATATTTTAATTCTAGCTTATATTTTGCTCACCTCTCTTTCATATCGCATTTGAATTTTCGTAGTTCCAATATGGTTTTAAGTTTTTGTTTCTGGATCTGAACTCATTATGTTTTATTTTCTTTATAAGCAAAAATCTAATTTTGCAATTCAAATGTAACAGCTTTTGCCAGTATAAGGTAAGTAATTTCAGTACTGCAAAATGCGAAAACATCCAATACCTCAGTTTTTTATAAAAAAAACACTGCACAACATCTGTCACAAAATAGTACACAAGACTAGGGATACGACTAATTGTGCACAAAAAGCTTGTGTTTGTTTTCCGAGTAAATTCAAGAGCTTTGAAACGGTGCACAAAACTGTGAAAACAGCTAACATTTTGCTGCATTCCCTTACCCGTGTCCGTGTAAATTGCGCAAACTGTAGACATAATGCGAGTACTCCAGTTTGTTTTATTGTTGTTGTTCGCGAGCGTATTAGATTTCTATGTATCACAAACAATTAGTAAATATCAAATCGTATTTGGGCGCATTTCCGATGGCAGCGCTTTAGGTCTAACGACTAGATAAACACAGTTGGCACTTCAAAAGAGGTTTTGTAATTGTTTAAGTGCCTCATAAAAATGCCAAATGAGGACGGCTCACAGTGATACACAGTGGCTTTCAGAGATCTCCCGGCTGGCTTTGCATTTCCCGTGGTGGTGTTGGTGGTGGTAGGGGTTGTTGTTGGTATTTTTGCTGCCTCAGCCGCCCTCTTCTGTTTTACATGGTAAGCTGACAAATGAGATTGATAGCAATTAATCGGCATAAGATTGCCGTCTGTTTCACCGGCGACCTTCGAACTCTTTGTTGTTTATTGTGCTAACTAATGCAAATATTTTTATTTGGGTGTTTGCATAGAGTGAGGGCTGTATTGTTTCATATGTTTTTTATTTTTATTATAATATACTTGTATGCGTAATTCTTAATTAATGCCATTTGTAGTTTCTATTATAAATATACATGTACTTAAAGATGTAGATAGAGAATGTCGGCTTCTTGTTAATAGAAAGTTGTGATTGCATAATACGGTGAAGCAAATGTGCGTTAGAAGAAGAAATTGAGCATATATCATATATAGCAACTCAACTCAACTCAAAATGTCTCCAGCCTCTTCTGATTCGTGGTTGCAGGGAGCAGTTGTGAACACCTAGATTCCTAAAATCCTCTTTAATCTGGTCCTTCCAAAACAGACATAGTTGCCCTCATCCCCGCTGCCCTTTAGATGAGACCGATTTAAATACCTACTGAACTGGAGAGTGTTTGTATTCCTTGTATTAGTATTCCCTAACTAGGTCGATATCGGTGTAGACTTCATACAGATCGCAGCTCATTCGAATTCGGTATACAGTGTCTTGCCTTATCAGATATTTTGAAAGACACTCTGTTTCTGCGTCATATAGAAACACGTGCATGATAAAGGACTTGTAGAGCGTAATTTTTGTGCGCTGAGAGAGGGCTCCACCCATTAGTTGGCGACTGATCCGTCAGTGACAACGTGATCGATTTGATTTTCTGTTTTGATCAGGTGATAGCCAAGTTGCCTTGTGGATATTTAGATGCTGAAATCTGGTGCTAAGTTTCACGAGCGACTAAGTCGACCAGTGTCATTTCGTTATCGAAGTTGTTGGAATGGGGAAAGGCCCGCAATGATTCGATTACTGATCTTTTGATAGCTAGATTTGGCAATCATAGTTTCATTAGGTTCGTTCAAGGATGTCTGTGCAACTGCTGATGTGTAAGTAGTCATTAGTAGAAGGCAACATTTGTTGCCAGCGATCTATGCTTGTGTGCATAGAACAAGAATATAACAAACAGTTTCCAGAAATGAGAAAGGCTTAGACAATGTAAGTATATTGAATAAGTTTTGCATTTGGCTTGCGCAATGCCTGAGACTCTTGAAATTAAAAATATGACGAACGTAGCCTCTTGAAAGTTAATTTTTTATATATATATTACATCATTAAATGTATAAATACTCATACGGCTGCGCTGTTTGATGAGTTTCGTTTTTTATGAGCAATCACTCAATACGCAGAACAATGTTGAAGGAGCGTGCACATTGGTATGGTTGAATTTTGTTGTTGTGTCTGTGAGCCTGGCCTTTGACTCTGCGTCTCTTGCGGTTGCGGTTGCGGCCTGTATGTGTGTCCGTACAATGGTTACTGTACTTGTAATTGTAACTGTAAATGTGCCAGAGCAGAGAGCAGCAAGGCAGAGCCTTCACTACCATTACCGAAGGCAACACAATGACAACATGTCAAGTACGTTTACATATTCGTAATGCTTTCTAAAGGATTCTGTTGTTTGTTGTTTTGTTCATTCGTTCGTCTGTTTGTTCGTTTGTTGTTTTTAACCGCGATATTCATTCTTTATTCATTTGATGAACGACTGTACGAGCCTCGAACGTCGCCAGTTGCCACATACCAACCGTTGTTGAAGATAACAAGTTGAAACATCGCAGGATGTGAGTCTATGCAACCGTTCGGCACTCGCTTTATGGGAGACAGACTGAACCATAAAAAACTGCGCGGGGTTTTTTTCGGACGTCGTCGCTCCGGCATCGGAACGAGTCGACTCAAGTCGAGTATCATTTCAATACAATTCTCACTTGAACCGCCCCCATAAGTGTAAGCTTTGGTATGGACGGTGTAGGCGGTGTAGCAATAAGGCTATAGCATTGCACGAGAGGTATGAATCGTGTTAAGGTGTTTTCGGATTTCCAGAATCAAGTGTGTTTTTGTTTAAATTTCTTTTTTATTATTATTATCGTTGTCATCTTTTCGTTATTCGACATGCACACATAGTTATGCGCCGTCAATGCTTGATGCTAAGATACAAGCTTCGATGTTGTGGTTTATGTCTAGCTGCTTATGTAATAACAACAACAACGATAACGCAAGCAAACACAGCAGCAACAACAGTGTCCGTAATATATATACAATAATATATACCCATGAGCCTTTGAATATTTACGATGTTTACATAACTCCACCTTCAATATGCGAATGCAAAAATAAATGTGCCTGCCTCGCGTGTTTACCGCAAGGGGAATACAGACAAAATAATAATACAATATAAAAAGAAAAAAAAAAACGAATAGAAATAAAAAATAAAGAAAACATGCAAAAGTATAAAGCATTCCTTTTGCATGTTGGAAGTCGTAACGGGATTTCAGGCTTTTTGTCTGGGCTGTTGGGCCCGCAAAGCTCATACATATGTGTATACATACGTGCATATACATCAGTACCCGACCAGAATTCATGTGTAACTTGGCATAGACGCAGCAACAGATTCTTTGCTGGATTGGGGATACTCGTTCTATCTTAGCACATTATCTCACTTCGTATGCTTACAATAACGATGTTTCTTGTTGGGCATAGTTACGATTACGAATAGAAGTTTCTCCTTTTTTGGTTCTTGCTGATACACCGTCAGGTGGCAAGCAGCAACTATTGAAGAAGTTCTTGTCCACGCAATATTACACACAGCATATCTTTATGTGGCCTCATTCAAAAATTTAAACTTTGATGTTTTGTGCCTAACGCGCACCCGGCCAATGGCGCCCGTCTCAGCTGTGCTGTGAAGTGCTGAGAAGAACGGAGTTAAACTGAGCTGCTGCTGATGGCATTTGTGGTTGCGCATAAATAAGCTGCTACGGGTAAGGTTAACGTTGACGAATGTCCTTCAATAAGTAAAGGCATTGAATATTTATAACGCTCGGTTTATTTCCACTTGAAATGTATGTGTGCGCAAGTACGTCTGCGTCAGTTGAAGTCTAATAAAATGAACACGTGAAAGCTTCATTTTGCTGAGGGCCAGGAGAGGTTTGCCTGTATTTGCTCACCTATGTATGTCTGAGCTTGCAGACAGTATTTAAAGTTGATATCTTTTTTGAACAGCATTGGTGGATAACAGAACTCGAAGATGTCTTTCAGCTGCTCCATCGTTATCATTAGCGGATATGGACGTTGCTCCGCTAACACTGCTGTTTTAAGGAAATTAGGGGCATACTAAACTCTTTCCTACTGTGTTGAGAGTTTTCGGCCTAAAAACTAAGATTAAAGTTAATCCTGATACGTTAAGATCACTTTAAATTTTGTAACTTTGAAATACAGAGGAATAGGATTACATTTCGAAGCAACTACTATAGTGCAGCGGTCTCCTACCTTATCAATTTCCTAGTTCCTAGTTCCTCTCTTTTTTTGTTGGACCCGATAGTATATCTGGGTGCGTTTTATCGTCAGATGGATGTTATTTATACTGATTTTAGTAAACAGCAACAAAATTCGATGCTCTCACTAAGTTAGATAGGTTTGGCTTTTCGACTAAACTTTTGTTGTGGTAGGTCCCAAAAAGTTTTTTTTTAAATGCAGTGTTTTCAAAAATATTAATATGGATATACACATTACCTCTTTACTCTTTACCATTTTTATAAATGACCTTCCATTGGTTATTAAGAACTCTCATCCATGATGATGTAAAACTATGCTTTATACATGATTCTGTACATCTTCTCGCCAAAAATTAATTTTAACGTGCCTTTGGTACAACATTTTATTTATTTATTTCTGTTATGTGTTTAACTCTATCACATTTTTCTATTGTTGGCTCTTCAATTCTTACGTTCATAAATCTTGTATTACCTATAGAAGGTAGGATAGATACTTTTCTTAATTTTTTCGATATATTGACCATTATCGGTCGTAGCTGTGGAACAGATACTAGGTCTGATTTCGCATGTCGCATGTCGCATGTCGCATGTTTGATAGTGCGCTACTACAACGTCTGTGAAAAGGGGGAAAAAAGAACAAGAAAACCGTATAATTCATTAACCTAAAGTTGTTATAGTTGTCAATACGTACAAAGCATTTCGCATTCGATTGTGGAAAATATCATTAAAATTCATTGGCATACGGGCACACGTCGTCGTTACTAGTAAGCGACTGAATCAGATAACAGCACCAGATACTCTGCTATTGCGATATGATGTCGCATTGCAACCCCAAGGCATCACTCATACGCAACGAGAGTACAAGCATCACAAACAACATAAGGACGGACGCACAAAGGCGTTGTGTCATTGTGTCAGCGCGATGCGATGCGATGTAATGATTCCCAAATGGCTACCTTAAGCGGTAACAAAAACCGTTAATATTACAACAATCCCTAAGGTAGATCTAAATCCGTTCAAAGGAAACCAAAAAAATTACAACCGATGTCACGCTGCGTCATCACTTCGACGAACGCTGAACGCCCCACTTCGAACGCTGAACAGCGAAAGCCACGGGTTTACTGCTGGCTGTCTCTCCGCCTGATTGACAAGCCAAGGCACAGCAAGCCAATCGCAAACCCACTGACAGACTGACTGCAAGGGAGCGAGAGAGATAGAGATCAATATGCAGAGAGTGAGATAGAGTTATACACTTAGCTCGCCGATTAACTAACAGCTCTCTTGCCAGCGTACGTTGTTTTGTTGCTTGTGACGTTGGTGTTATCAACGCACGGGAAAACTCCAAAGTTTTCAATAGGCACAAAAGCAGCAGCAACAACAACAACACTTCCAAAAGCAAGAACGCTTTTAGTTCTCATTATTATTATTATTTGGATTTTTTTTTGTGTTTCTTTCGATTTTAAAATTGTTTTCAACTTTATTCATTTTGATTTTTACGTTCTCTTTTCGTTTCTTTTACGAGAAGAAAAATAAAAAAAACTGTGTGTCATTTAAAACAGCTGAGATTTTTCTTAAAGATAAGCAGATTAAAAGCCGCACAAAGAAGAATCAAATGGAAAAAAAAACGCGTTCCGGTGCAAATCGCTACATGACAAAAGGAAGCAGAGCCAAAACAATGTTGGCTTTTTTTGACAGGTTATTAAAAAATAAAATTAATTTTGTTTTTATGAAAAAAAAAAGCCAACCAACACCAAATGGGCATTTCTTTTAAATGCAAAAATAGTACACATAAAAAAATACGAATTCATCGCATTGCCTTAATAAAGAGGATATGCATATGGACAAATTTAAAAAGTTTTTATAATATTTTTGTATTTCTTTTGGAGAACCTCGCTTACGCGCCAAATTTTATACTAAGCTAAATGACATAAAGCAGAGTGGGTTGGAGTCAATAGGTCTCATTCGAAATATTCGAGTTCGTGCGTTGCTCTTGGTAAATTATTTTTTTATTGATTTTTATGGCATAGAGTCGTGAGTTCGAATTCCTGTAGATTTTTTTTAATTTAAACCGGTTGTGTTTTTATAGACTGTACGAAAAAGGTAAGTATTAAATTTGTGAAAATGTATGTAACAGGTAGAACAGGGTGGCAGACCCCATAAAGTATATATATTCTTAATCAGCATCGAAAGCCGAGTCGGTATAGCCATATCCGTCCGATTTTCTGTCTGTCTTTCCGAATGATCTGTTATTTTTACCTCGAAGGGTAAAACTGTTTTTTTTTTCTTTTCTTGCCTTTTTTGTCATAATTTTCAATTTCTAAAAATCTCATATACTCGTATAAGTACATATGTGTGACTTCTTTATATAGAAATATAAATTGGTTCGTTTCAGAAAAAAGTTCGCTATATGAAAATTCATTATTAGTATATTAAAATACACTTAAAGAAGAACTAATGAGCTGTGTATTTGAAATCAATCTGTTACAGGGAAAACTTCGTTACACAAAAGTTCGATTGTATGGAGTGACACTCACAATGGTGATTAGTCTGGGTAAACTTCTTGCTCATCTCAATCAGAGAGATGCAATTAAATTTTTTCAAGCTCACTAGGATATGTTTGAAATAGTTTGTCGCATTACAGGCATTGATATCGTTTAACAGTCTCAAAACGAAAATATTTTCAAATTATAATCTGGCATCAATAAACTAAACATAGGAGCAGATTTTGCGTCAATCATGAGAGATCGAACAGAGTAGACAAGAAAACTGCACTTCGCATGGCGATACTCCAGGAAGTGAGGTCATCGCAGAGTGTCGAGTTGAGCATGTGTTCGCTGCTCTTGTCCTATTTATGCTGCCAACAATATTGTTGCCTTTATACATATATGTACATATATATGTTCATATAATATAGTTTAAAAATCTTAATATGTAATTGATACTTCATTTTATAGCTTAAACAAAAACAGAAAATATTTTACTACAGAATTTCTTTTTAATTTAAAACAAATTTAATGATACATACACGTGTAAGTCGTCTCCACTCCTGTTACTGTTGATTATTCTTGCACAAAGGCAAGAAATCAGCAAATTGTGTTCAACAAATAGAAAACAAAAAAACAAAAGAAAAAAAATGCAAATTATTCTGGCATAAAATCTTAATACTTTTTGTTCAGGGTCAGAGTAGCGTAAAATTCAAATGAATTTAACTTAATTATAATAATGAATCTCTGCGCACATACATGCATGCACATGTGTACATGTGTGTGTTTGTATATGAAAACTCAGATATGTTTGTGCGTAGACATGTATACAGCTGATTGCTGGTGGTGTTTTTTGTCTGAATGTTTTTGTATTTCTTTTCTTGTTTTTTTTTTGCTTCTGTTTGCTTCTTTCTGTTAAGGAACTGCTGTGTGCAGCCAGCGTCACTCGATTCAGTGATGCTTGTGCCATTTGGCCGACCTTGAATTCCTGCAATTGTAGAACGACTCAAACTGAAATATTACTACGATAGAAATCACGATCATTCAAAAGTGCTCAACGCAAAAACTAGAGGCTTGTTGCGCACATTCTTGGCGATGTTGCAATTTAGTTAACGGTGAAGCTAAAGAATGGGAATGAATGAATAAACTATTAAGGATAACCTTTTTTGTTTTAGTGAATAATTTCAACTTAATTATAAATATCTTATATTTTTTCACAAAGATTATCATTATTTTCAAATTCAATTTGCGAATAATCATAAATTATTCAACTAAATTATAATGGCTGAAAGCTGTTCTGTGTTAATGATTTTCGGTGTGTTCTGTCTTGAGGCCGTGATCACTTCGTCACCGCGTCGTATGTTGTTGAGTGTGGCGAAGAGTGCGGAATAGAAGTCGTCTTGCTATCGGCTGCGTATTCGGTTGGCTTTGCATTTGAATCTGGAAGTAATGATTGTGTCAGAGAGGCAGCCATGATAGTAAGGCATATTCCTTATTCGTTTAGAATTAAAGACGCCTAAACATCTGCCACTGCTCACTATGCAGAACTATGTTTGCCGTTGGAAATTGTTGTTAAACCTGGGCCACACATCTTTATTTCACTAATGCCTGCGATCTCAACCCGAAGTCTGGTTCACTTCATTCCCAAATTGTGCTAGCTTCAACGTTTCCCCCTATAGTGTGTACATACGTTGTCATTTTATTGTCCTTTGTGCAATTCCTAAGGTCGTTAGGTTTGTTGCTCTCGCGTTTGTATCCCGATTTGTTATATCTGGTGTTAGTTTAAGTAATCATATAGATTTATACAGGAAAAATGTTTGGTCTGTCGCTGTCGATCCTTGTTTGATGGTGATGCCATCTGTGGTTTTTACAATCCGAATATCCCATTCTTCAATTATTGATTTTTTGCTCCAGAACATCAACAAGGCGCGCCATCTGTTGGCGAAGACTGAAGGGATCGCACGAACAGGTGTATGTATGAGGTGACGGTTGGAGCCCGAGATAATTTCACCGGCAAAGTCACGAGTTGGTGTGAAGGGAACCAGCAGAGGAGCACGGCATGCTGTAAGCGGCATGAGCAGGATTCGAACCTGCTACCTCTGGGTTAGTAGCCAGTGTGCTACGCCACTGAGTTTCCGAGGCCACATATATATAATGGCAACATTTTTGGATGAAAATGTTGCCACAAATACAGAGTTGAGAGTTGGATAATTGATATTAATCGAGAATGCCATAGATGCTAAAGACTGTACAAGCACTTTAAAGACAATTTTGTTAAACAGTGTCACTAAATTAGATTATGGTAGTTGCTTTAATTTTCACCACGATAATTAGCAGATATATAAAAATATAAATAAATATATAGAATAAGAAGTTTTTGCATGACCTAACCCAGCACTGATCCAGCAAAGTGAAATTTGAATCGAAATCTATTAGCGTATTCCTTCGAAGAGGAGGGGTAGTGTGGTTCCAGCGAGGTCGTTGCCCATGCCACTTGCCATGTTGTTAGCTCGCTGGGTCAGTTACTTCTGCCATATTTGCAATGCATTTTTGGTGTTGTCAAGTGCAAAACAACGCAACAAACGCTTACATGTTGCTGGTTCCATAAGCCATGGACCACCCGGCGGGCCAAAGGTAATTGTTTTTTCCCATTTAGGGGTAGGCGGAATGTGCGAGTATGTGAATAAAAGCAAGTACGCGACTTATTGAGTGAATGAATTACGGCGTCGCAGTCAATTCAATTATTGTAGGTTGAGCAAACATCTATTGTAAGCTCACTGTATGCACAAAGTGCGGGTGTTGATGATGACACGCAGGCTGCTGGCTGGTTGCTGCTACCTGCTGCTTGCTGCCTACTAGCTGCTTACTGACGGCCGAAAACGAAGCGAACTGAAAGTTACATGTCAAGTGTGCGCCCCGCCGCATCTTGTACAGGAAATTATTGTGCAAATTGGGGAAATTGGAATTTCAATTGAAAATATTTAAAAAGATTGCTGCCGAGTGTTCGGGCAAGGGTGTAGAGTCAAAACCCTAAATCTCTAATTTGAGCTAAGCAAAATGTTTCAGAGCAAACCGCTAGAAAAAGCGAATAGCTTCCTTTTATTCCGGGCAGGATGTACTTACAGAAATGGGTCTTGCCAGTTGGCCACCAACATCTCATCAGTTCTCCCAGCCACATTTCGTGAATTTCGTTTTCAGACTTTGAATTTAGGGCCGAGTCCGCATGAAAATACCCCGAATACGGTTTTCAGGCACAAATTATATAGAATATTCAATGTTCATTCATTTTGTCGTATATTAAATTGGACATAACATATACAGTAGAATTGGCTTAGTCGCCCCATTACTTTGCACGGTCTTGCAAGGCAGCTATTTGGCACGAAGACTCTCCTATCCATAAGCATAACGAGTTTATTTTGTTTTTTGATATTCAACCTATGATATATAGCTGCCATTAGAGCGATCGGCCGAAAAACAAGATTTACTTAGAAAAACTTTTTTGTTTATTGAGATACCGGTAATAATATTTGTCGTTAAAAGGCAATACATCCTCCTCGGTGGGATTTTATGACAATTGGCACGAGCCAAGCAACACATATTGGTGTAAGAGTTGGCGTGGAGTAGCTGGGCATACTGGTATTGTATCGGCGAGAGTAGCTGAAGAGGCAACTTCTTGCTTGTGTGTTTCATTTTGTCTGTGCGCTGATGAGAGATTTGTTAAGCAACATTTTTGAAAGCGGAGCGTCCGCGTTTGGTTTTTGAAACGTCCTGTTATGAGAAGGCAAGTTATGAAAAGCTTGTGTCCACGAAATGTGTCCGGTTATGGGGACTGTCCGTTTGGGAGATTTTGCTGTAGTGGATTTCGATTTGATTAACCTCAAGAGCTGCAGCATAAACTATTGGCGAAATGCTGCTGGCTGCTGATGGATTTCAACGTTTTAATAACAAATTTGAAACGCTTAAAACACGGACAGGGACTCGCGCTGCTCCTTATGCATAATTGGCAATTGTCACGCCTAAGTAATTACACAGTCCTTTGTTACATTGTTCGTGGAAGTTCAAGAAGTACAGGCATACACAAAAGTCTCTCAGCACGTCGCTGTGTATTATGTTTGGCCTGGCTCACAATGGATTTGCTATTCAGTTGCTTTGGGTTTTTTTTAATTTTTTTATTCTCTAAGCCTATGTCCAATTGGCAGCTCTTTTTCCTTTTATGTAAAAAAAATTATTAGACATTTATTGTTCTGTTGCCATAATGGATGAAGATTGATGATGATCATCATTATTATCAACATTAATGCTGCGCGTTGTTTGGGCCGAGCTGAGCATGTGTGATTTTTGGCCTGATGAGAAAAAGATGAGTTGCGGCAGCTCAAGCACAAGGAAACTCGAGCATAATATAATGCGCGAGATAAGCGCAACTTGAGGGTTAGGAATGTTGCTAGCTAGCTGGCTGGTGGAGCATCACTATGTTCGTGTGTTCAAAGGAGGTAAACTTTGCTTGCGTATACGTATGAGAGTATTGACATGCTGTTCCGTTCCGTTGCGGGTCATGACCCATGCAGTGAATCTTTCATTTGGACGTTTATTGTTTGGTCTCGAACAAAGCCGAAAAGTCGTCCTTTCTGTTGTAGCGTAGACATACACAAGCACACAAACGTAAACACGCTCGTCCGTCTAGAACATCAGCAACAATAAGCTTCTAATTTGAATTCTATTTTCTGCTCTTTGTCAACACAGATTTAATCATTTTCTCTTATTACCACTCCAATGCCAGCAGCATTGCCAGTGTCAGCGCCCACACCGCCATCCTGCGCTCAGCCATCGTCAGTAAGCCCGTCATTAAAGCTCCCATTGTTTTCCAAACAAAAAGAAAAACAAAAACGAAAAAAGGAAACAGAAAGAAAATGAGAAACAGAAAACACCCAATTCTTGTTTTTATTGCATTTGTATGGCAGATAATGGCGCTAAATTCAAACACACAATCATATAGCAAATTGTTATCACTAAACAATGTCAATGCAGAGGCAAGAGCCGTGAAACAATAGGCCAAATGTTGCGCATTAGATATGTATGTTGGCAAGTGAACGACTGAATTTATGTTATTATTGAACAATAGATCAAAAGCTCAAATCAAAATCTTCTCATTTGAAGTGCATGATCATTGTTACTAGTTCAGAAGTGGGGCGGGTGTTGGCATAGGGAGGGGCTTCAGTATAGACAGCAAAAGCAAATAACGCAGTAAAAGGACTTTACTCTGAGCTGATGATGAGGCTGAGACGGAATTTTAGGCAACTTAGTTCAATTTGCTATTGCAGCACACTTGGAACAGGAAGCTGACTGTGCGTCGCTGGTACTTCAGTTCACCCCTCATTGAGAACTATCGTTATCATTATTATTACTATCTATTACAAATCGAAACCATATCTGGCTTGCAGATTTACACAACAGTCGCTGGCATCCCTTTTGTACTGCCTTAAACAAAACGTATTCGCTTGATTTATTTGTTTAAAAGGTTGTGAAAAGGAGTAGCGCACAAAATAAACTTTTTTTTTAATTTTCTGCCGAAAAACCACATTTGCTCACAAAAACCCTTTTGTTTTTCAAGTCGTCGCTGGTCCTGTGAGTGTGGGAAGTTACCCACTGTTCTAAAATGCTATTAACACAGTATTACTGTGTGTAGGATACTGTGATACTGTGGTACTTCTGTGATTAGTAGTGTGCTAAAGGTCACCTGCAGAAATGGGATTCTTTGTAAAAGTGGCAGCTGCCACTTTCATATTGAAAATATTGTGTTAGCATAAGTCAAAGAACTGTTTAGAGCATCGGGAGCACTGAGACAAAAATTGGCAATTGGCAATTGGCAGAGAAGATGACTATTACAATGCTAGGATGCTTGGTGTCAATGAAAACAGACACGCTAAGCCAAGCAAGCGGGTGTTACTAGTTAAACAAAACAAAAGCCGTCAAAATAACGAGCCAATCAGAACTGAGTCATCGCTTCCCAACATAATCTTAAACTATGCCACATAATCCGCGAGTTTATTTGTTTAAGCATTTCGGCGCTCAATGATGCAGTAGAGATGATAATGAATGCGAAGCAGCAGCATCAGTACCAACGTATCCAGCACGCAGCAGTGGGCCGCCCCCACTTCTCCTAAATATTTTGATATATCGTGTGTCACTGCTCCGTTTGTCTACTTTTGGTGTGTCCAACGTCCGACCACTTATGTGATGATAGTCGCTTGTTCTCATTATGCGCCGTACGTGTAAAATTTTCGTCTTACGGAAAATTATGTCACAATAAATTTTATTCATGTCTAAATATATAACATTTATGAAGCCCAATGAAATAATTTATAAAAAAAATACAAGCAAACAAAAAAAAAACATTTGACAACATATTTAAGTTTTCTAGAACAAAGACATATTATAAATAGATAAAACGATAAATGTGCGGAAGATTTTTTCTTTCTTTGTTCATTTTATACTTGTACATAGACATATTGTACAGACATATTATGTGTGTATTCCCATTCTAGTTCAAATTTGTATCCAATTCGAATACCTTTAAACCGGAGCATAGTCGCATTTCGATATTTTATTTCAACTGAGGAAAAGCATCTTTATCAGATATTGGTGTATTTGAAATGATCGCAAATCCCAACTGAGTGTTAAGTTCTGTGTGTGTGTGTGTAAAATATTTATTTTTATTTGAGAGCGCATCGGCTTCGAGGAGCCATGCCTAGCTCTCGCAGTCCTAGTGGTGCTCATCAGCGAGTCTGAAGCAAACTTTTAAGTCGTCGTATATAGCCTTCATTGGGTAGTGAACCTGCTCCATTTTATTATTTTATTTGTGTATAATGCAGGAAACTACTCTGAAGGTGGAGCATAGGGGTCCCTTTGCGACTATTCACATGATGGCTATGAATAGAAGCGCCTTCCTGCTTAACGTCGACTCCGAACAATGAGAACTACTTCTGTTAATAGGCCATCGTCGGCGTTTGAACTTGAACTTTGCTCGTTAGAGTCCAACACACATGGACGGCGGCGGCAATTGCGTTATATATTACACCGACAGATAATTCGTTACATGACAAGTATCAATTACGGCATCGGCAAGGAGCCCATCCGCTTTCGTATTTTCCCAATCATTGGTAAAACTCGCAACTTTAGTTGACAGATTGCGGAACTCCGCGGAAGGAACGTGCTGTCAGGAAGGAAAAATGTTTCAATATCCATGCAGTACATGCAGAAAAACATTCATTTGCTTGCTAAAATCTAACCGTGTCAGCTCACAATCCTTTGTAAAGGTTACAAACCACATCTCATCTGTTAGAAAGTTTGCGTAGAACATATTTTGCGTTACGTTGGGCTGAGCACATAAGGCGGCATGAAGCACTACTTCACTTGAAGTGCATCAAATTGTGTTGGTGTAGACCAAGAGACGGACATTCAGACAACATGGATGCGTGCATTGGCCGGTCTGGGTAAACAAATACAGGTGTTACCGCATTGTTGAGCCTATTTGCGGTTGACAACAACATGGAGCAACATTATCGACATGTTACTTTAGCAAGCACATGGGGATGGGTAGTGTTGGACCACTTGAAAAGTAAATATTTAAAGAGGCAGTTTACTCAGCCCACACATCTAAACTCCGCCCCGTACTCTCTGCAATTGCCAGTTTGCCACAGATTTGTTTGTCCAATCGGCAATCATTACAAGGCCAGCTTTCTAAACTGTCGGCAATTAATCACCGATGCTCAATTGGTTGCCAGCTTAGGGACGAGTTTCCCAATTAAATGAGTAATTAGCATAAGACAGGCGGAGGCCTCACGTGAACTTTGTTCGAATGGTCTGATAATAAAGCGAGGCAACTGAAATCTATTGCTTTTACTTATAGTAAAAAAACCAACTAAAATCAAGAAGTCGGTTTATGCGAAGCAGTCGAGACAATAGGAGTAAACTGTAAATCTATATACATATGGTACTTGTATATAGCATCTAAAGCTTTAAATCCGTGTGCCATTGGCCCAGCTGCAGAACCTGTGCTATGACTTCAAGTATGGATCTAATCAGAGCAAGTCGAACCTACAAAGAAACCGAACTCGATAAGGATTAAAAAAAAAAAAAACGAATCCCCTGTTGTGGCTGATTACAACTCAGTGGAAGGCCGGATGGGATTTTTTTTTAGTTTTTAACGATTGGAACTGATGGTTGATTGTCTGCAAATCGAATGAAAGAGTGTGGAACATTTTTAGTGATTGGGTAAATTGGGTACCATTCAAGAAGAACCAACAGTGTAAACATTTTTTTTCGTCTGATTTTTCGTTTGGGAAAACAACAATAATAATAAATATTATATAAGGCGCACACTGACATGTATTTTAAAAATAGCTCACGTGTACATAAAAACACTTTTCAACTTTTAGCAGCGCTCAGCTTAATCGGGTTGCTGGTGACTGCTTAGATGTATAGACGGAAGGATAGATGGCTGAATGGATAGATGGATGAATGAATGCTTGGTTGAGTTGCTGAATGGCTGCTGCTACCGATATGCAGTTGTACAGCAGGTCACACCTCATTAAGATGCCTTATAAATTTCAAGTGGTCCAAGATAACATTGTTTATTGTTTTTCTTGTTTTTTGTTGTTGTTATTGCTGTTGATGTTGCTTTTGTAGATGCTGTTCTCGGTGTCGGCTGCGATGACGTTGATGATGATGTTGATAACGACCATAAACAAAATTGATGAATAACGCAGACATAAAATAACAGGAAAGCAAACACAATGCATAATGGGTTAATGCACTATGGACAGGTCAGATGCGACTGTTTGCAGATATCTGTTTGCGCATATGGCGTTGATTTTGTTGTAGCCAGACACAATCAACAGCAGCCTCTTACTCCTACTCTATTCAGCATACACCTACTTTTGTACATGCACAAAACACACATACATACTACACAACCTATTGGGTGAGTCGGAAAGTATTAAGCAATCCGAATACAAATTGAAACAACTTTTTTTTTTTATAAATAAAAATACTTATAGTCTATTAGTTTTGAAGAACCATTTTCAGATAAAACTCTGATTCCATTCTCAAAGAACTTTTGTGACTTCTTGGGGAAAACCTTGACAAAGGCATTTACGCAATCTCCCTCCTTTCAATTATTCCCATCATTCCGATGGTTTGAGCAGTTTACCGCAATTCAACCAAAAACTTTGGCCCTTCGCATTCTCATAAGTTATTCATGTTTCATCGGTTTTACATGTAATACCGCAATTACTGCAAAAAAATGGTTCGAAACCTTTATCAGTAAGATCAATGCCCTCGGTTTCTAATTGTTGGGGTTACCAAGAACATACTGTACTACTACTTAGTGGTAACTTCTACATAGACCATAGTCCCACTCATATCGCTAATTTACTACAAGGCTATATTTACTATAAGTCCAAAAAACATGATTTTGCAGAAAACGCGTTTAAAACTTTCAATTTACTCCCAGACTACAGAAAAAAAACGGCATATAAATGAGAAATTAATATAAAAATTGTCCACATTATTAAGCATATACATAAGTAAAAATTCTGCGTCGTTAACTCAAAAATCTAATTTTTGTATTTATGACAATCAAGTTCAGGCACAAGAACTGCGTTTAAGAATCTCTGATACACGGTTTTCTAAATCCTGCCATATATTGTGAAATGCCTTTTGTTTTGGCATGTGATGCTAATATATTTTTTTTGTTGGTTTAATTTTTTTATTTATTTATTTTTATTATTATTACATTTAATTATAAATTCTTTTTAATTGAAAGTTGCGCCGGAAATGAATTGAGAAAACTGCTTCCAAAAATAAAACACATATGTATGAATCAAACTCGTTTAACCTTGCTCGATGTGCAGCAACTACACTAAGAACTGCACCAACAACTGCCATCGACAACAACAACAGCAAGTAAAACATCCGCGACAGCTTCAGCAATGCAACTTTGCACGAAATGCAACCAGACTATTTTTAACTTGAAATTTATGAATGAAAATGAAATCGTACAAAGAAACACTAAACAACAACCATAGCAATTCGGAAAAAAAGAAAAATAGTAATTGGACAAAAACCAAAACTAAAATAGAAATCAAAATAGAAAATAAATTAAAAAGACAAAGAATTTACGCAGCGCAAAGAACGCTTAGTAAATCAGTAGTAGGAGGTTGAATACACCTGCACAACTCTCAAGATACCCTACAAATCATACAAATCGACTCAACTCGCCTAATAAACTTGCATTTGTGCCGTAAAAATGAGCAGCACAGAACCGATGATGTTGCTTCATTGATCTAGTAAAATTAACCTTACATCAAACATGTATTCGGTCTGATTCAACCTGGTACTAGTACAACATGGTCCGGTCCAGAGGACAACAATTATTCATACGAATCGGACCTTTACACAGTTTTGTTGTATTAATCGCGCTCACGATACTTCAGCCTCATTATAATTGCCATTTATACTTGTATTTCACTGTGCCAGCCGACTGACTGTTGCATGCTTTTAGACGTTGAAGCTACTCGTATTGATTACTTTTGTTATCACAGTTGGAGAATTGCAATTGAGGAGCTGGAAATTGGAATCGAGTGTTATTTTTACATTAGCTGCTAAATACCCATGCGTTTTCACGAATAGGGCATAAAGCAGCACGCAGAAGTATGAGTATAAGTATGTAGTGTGTGGTGCGCCTTGCGAGACGAATATCTGCTGTAGGCCCAGCAAGAAGTTCATTGGAACGTGGCCAATAATGTCATCATCGTCATTATCTGAGTTATAATCACTGGATATATGTTGATGTCATGAAGTTTACTATATATGTAGGTGTAAATATGTGCTTGTGTATGTTCGTATATATAGACTTATATGTGTATCGTCTTCCGCTACTTTCCTTTAAAATAATCCAATTCATATAAATTTGCGCTTGTTTGTAATCAAATTTGCTAATGTCTTCCCATTATGTTTAACTGCACAATATAATAGGATTACCAACAGCACGAAAACGAGTGCAATGTAATTGATTTTCGTTTTTCAACAGTACATAATGTATTATGTTGATTTACTCCGTATCCATAATGTCGCCAATACCAACTCCAAACATTCTACACAACTAATTAGCTACTTATTTAATGCGGTACTTGAGTACCAATCATCTCTACATCAGAATTCGGCGTAATTAAGTACGAGGAATATCATTAATAAATTCCTATCCTAACTAGGCACTGAAAATACAACGGTTTCGAAGATGTAGCGATTACCGAATACTTACGAATATATAATTTTCTTTTATTTTGGTACTCTTAATATTCTAAAAATGCCAATTATATATTTTTTTTATACCGCCCCAAGCAAAGGTCATCACAAAAATTGATGAAATTTGACACATTTACACAGTAACAAGAATTATAAGGTACTTCCTGAAATTTCATTTAATTGCTGGATGAGGTAGCGGTTCCTAGCCTAATTTATGGATATTTGCCAAGTCAGCTACACTCGTTTGCACCCGTGAATTGTCATGCTGGAAGAGCAATTTTATCTCCGCCAAATGCGGTCGTTTTTGCTTCAAATCACTGTCGAATCTTTCCAACAGCTCTGAATAATATTCGCCGGTGATCGTTTTAGCCTTTTCAAGTTACGGACCTTGTTGGCCGCCAGATTCATCTTGGCCTTCTTTGGTGCACATGCACCCGCAGAAGAACTGGCGAAGGCACGTTCGTCTAAACACGTCAGTCTATTGTGAGATGGTAGTTGGCAGGAGTAGTGTTGCATTCAAAGTGGGGAATGCTCTAAAGTATCACAGGAAATGCTGCTGCAAAATCAATTAATTTTAGTTGTTTGCCAGGAATCGGATTGAGAATTTGAGGATTGCAAGGGCCACTCTACATCTCTAAATTTGTCTTATGAGTGTTAATTCCAAACAAGAATGTTTTGAGAAATTTAGGAATGCTCAACATTTACTGTTTAATTGAGTTTTCGCTTAACTCAAATTGATTCCCTTTACTCTGCTTTAACACAATCCCAATTTCTCTAACTTGCGCGTCAAACGTGAAGCATCATTTATGCTGTGCTTGCAAAAAAGCGAGCGACACTCTGCTTCGAACTCTTCTGCGTGAAAGTTCACCGGCTCCCGCGGATTTAGCAGGAATTTCCTGTGGGATAAGCGTAAAAATAATGGTAGATTTACACTGCCACAGACTGTCGATCGTACGGCCTGCGCTGGTCGGCCGTCTCGCGTGGCATGGTCGACTATTTGCCAAAGCTCGGGCGATGCCTTTCAAGGTTGAAAGCACGTCAGCAAGCGGTCGATAACACACTGCGGGGCTTCGGGGCTGCGAGGCCTAACACTTCTTCAAAAGTCTAGTGCTGTGCTGGGCTGCTTGCCGACATGCTTTAATATTTTAAAAGCTACGAACCCACATCGGAAGACAGTCGACCATGCAATGCGAAACGACCTTACCCACATCGAGAGGCAAAAGCAGAGTGCTATGCACTTCTTTGCAAATGTGGTGTAAACGATGCCTTACTGTTGCATATCGATTATTCATGTCGTAAAGAACATAAATGAGGATTTCGGAAGAATGGAAAAAGAACATGCAGTCATTTTTTATTTTTTTTATAATTGGCATTCTCGCTTTCATCAAACGCACACATTGCAGCTTCTAGGGATCTTCAAAAGTCTCTTAGCTCGGAAATTGTCTTGCTGATTAAAGCTTCAGCTTGCACCCGACACACAATCAAAGTTGGTGTTCCGCAGATGGCTGTGCTGTGCCCCATATTTTACATACGATAGAACAGAATAAGAAATAATAATTGGTATTTGTATACAGACATTGGCGAAATCGAATACATGAAAATACCCTTACCCACAATTCCATATAATGCTCGTATGTGTATGCCATGCATGTGTGTATGTGTGAGCTCGTATCAGCGCATACTAAAGAGAATTCAACTTTTTTGCTCTTATTTGTCAAGAAACTATTTGTAATTGCGCATTTGCATAAGTTTTAATGTATTTCTATTTTCATTTATATTTACATATGTACACGAGTATGGGTATATGTATGAATGCACATGTGTAGATGCAAATAAAGAAACAAAAAGGTTGTGTAAATGCGACGACCTGCATGTGTCTGTATGCACATGCATTCGTACACTAGATTACCAATGGCAGGCAAAATAAATCTTCTGACTCTTTCGTGTGCACACACGCCAATGCATATGTAAAAGCGAAGACGCTCGCACATAGCTGCTGGCTGAGCTATTAGATGGGCAGCCTAGTAATCACCCTTCATTTGTGCAGCCAACTTTCTAGCTACGAGTATTTAAATACATACTCGTATACATGCGTTAAGAGAGGGCAGCGTGATTGTGAATAATGGTAGACAACAGTTGCAGCAACAATAACATCAATGACGAACCCAGCAACAACAAACAGACACGGCCAACCTTTGTTACTTTTGCGCGAGATTCCCATAAGGACAACAATTTCAAAATATTATCTGAGCAATCGGATTGTGCGGCAAGCATCGAGGAAAGTGTTCACCAGCAACAAAGGCACAGATTTATGTTGAGTTCGCTCAGTTCACCGTTCCGATTGATATTAGCACGCAAGTGCCATGTGTTCTTGACTACGTCCCCTTCATTTTGCTAATCTAAGCTTAGCTTATAGCGGATTTTGTGGGCCCAAACGTCTGGTGTGGTGAATGGCGTAACAAAAACCAAAAAAAAAAAACAAATAACATCACAGAATAGGCCCCATGCGGCATTTGTATGTGGCAACTATTAATCTTAATTGTAGTCAAATAACTGTCAAGCGTTTTGTTCAGGACTAAAAAGTTTGTTCTGCCAACTAAGCCCAAATTAGGCAGATAACGAAATTGCAAGTCATGACCAGTAAAGTTTTTTGGCATAATCATGTTTGCATTAAGTATATTGATTTTTTCATTGCAGACATTCGCCGCATTAACCGGCCTAGGATACAGAACAATTGCACTGACTTCACTTATTAGTATGTGAGCTAGGTAAACTTTTTACTCTTACATAATATATGCATGCATCTCAGTGAGTTGGTGCATGATTAATAATTAATTAATACGGGTGTTCGGCATAGGTACCAGACAAACTGCTATGTTAGTCTCGGAGTTGGTTCGGTGCTTGCGAGTCGATTATGGTGTTAGATAGAAGTTTATCAGGATATTTTTGCTGACATCATCTCTCCCAGGGTGTGCGAGTTTTGTTTCTTAATAGTAAGCATGATCGGAGATTCGTTTATGAGTCTGCTGAGACTGCGGCATCAAAAATCTGGCAGAAGTAAAGTCATGCAAGAATTATTACGAAAGCTGCCAGTTTGCTGCCAGTTACAGATCTACTGACCTGCTATGTGCAGAAGTTTCCTCTCAAGTGCTGCAAAAGCATGAGAACAGGCTAATCGGTTGGGTTAGCCCGAGAGTGCTCGACTTACTTGGGAAGCCTTAGAATGTCTGTATTCGTGAGTACCAATATATACGAAGGGAATCTTGACTGTTGCGAGTGTTACTGTTGTTACCTTGTGAAGTAGTGCAGTATTTTGTGTACTTCGTCGGTGATTATGTTCTGCTATCACAACTGTAATCTATACAAAATCTGCAGTGGTGGGGTCGGTGTTAATGTGTATTTGACGATACGACTCGCTGGATGGGGAACGCAGATTCGACTAATAATCATAATCATTCTTTTTGACATGATATAACAGGGGAGACGAAGAAATGTGCTTACGAAGCACGATACACATCAGATGGTACTTATAAATTCTTTGGTGTCTTTATTGTTTTAAATGATCCAGCAACCCTTGTGACCCTAATTCTATTTTGGCTACTTTGTTTGTAATACGGATTATTTTAAAGCATAAAGATATGCATCACATTAGTCAGATTTGTTCTTGTTATTTTGTTTTTTTTATTTGTTGAGATTTTTTCTGTTGTTGTCAAAGTAAGCAAAATATTACATAATCATCATAAAGAGGGATCTTTGTTTCTCAGGCAACGGGATACCCGGCGCTTTTATGAACAACACAAAAAAAAATTGTAAAAAACTCAAAAAGGCGACAAGCAAAAATTACAGTTCACGAAAATAAAGTAGCCATAGAGCCATATGATTAGGTATAAGACTCTGGAATTCACAGAGTGGTCTTGCATTGTGTATTAATACAAAATGGTCCAAGGAGTCGTTAATATTTGTGCTTTATTAACACAAAAAAAAAAAACGGTATCCTAAAATCTAATTAATAAATAGATAAGATTTTATATATAAATAAGCGGACCCTGCAGATATTGTCCTGCCCTTGCCTGCTATTTGCCATATTAGTTGCTGAAAGTTTTTTCGATATACTAAGTGTCATTTGATATTCAGTTCGACATTTAATGTTTTCGTTTCTTTATTGTGTGATTTACTGATGCGCTAAACAAAATCAAAAAGTGTGAGGAATTTCTCGATATCCTACGCAGTGCACTTTTTTAAGTTCTATGATATGGAAAAAAAATTAAAACAAGCAAAAAATTTTTCGTTGCAAAATAACCTACCTACACCTACCGGTGTGAACCTAACCGGGGACCCACTCAAACACAAATAAAAAATTTCAATTCGGTGCAGTCGTTTAAGTGGAGTTCAGTGAAACGTACAGAAGAATTATGTGATTTAAAAAGTATCCACGGTTTTTGGTGCTGCTGACACCCATATATCGGCTGTTTTTCACTCTAGAAATCGGATCACTCCCGCGTTATGACACCAACAAGAAATCAGTGAATTCAACGCTGAGATTACACATTTCAGTGTTGAACATATCGTGAAAATGTACTGAAATGGCGAAATTAATGCTGCATCATATTATAAAGTGCACTCAGCTAATGAATTGAACAATTGAGAAAACGAACGAAAAACGAAATTTAAAACCAATCGTATATTGCATCTTATTTCTCCTTGTGTCCTTTACATATGTACCGAATTTCATCTATCTACATCACATGGTTTCATATACATATATGTGTGTATAAGGTGTACCAAAATTTACCCAAGATTTGAATTAAATAAAAAACACAGTTTTTTCAATTGTTCAATTTTTTGTTAAACGATAAAATATATAGGATAGGTTTATGTATGATACTCGTATTAGAACACAATAAAACTGTTTTTCCGTTTTAATTGCAATCTATCAATAAAAATCGATTGCAATATTTGGAATAGAAATTTGTTCTTAACTTTGTTTGCACATGTGTATTCCATCGCAGGACAAAGAGAAATACTCGTGAATGCAACTCATATATGTACATACTCGTACATACATATACATATATATATGTGTACATACTATATGTATATCAGGGTTGCAGGAATGGGTGAGTGTGCGAGTACAAATATTATTAACGCAATTAAATATACATAAAAATTTCGGCATAAATAAATGGGGAATATAAATTGTGTATACGCCCCGTGGTGTATTTTTACGCAAAATGCATAATTAAAGAGCTGAAAATCATTTTACCGTTGATCAATTGAATTAATAAATGGTCTTTTATGTTTTTTCTCCATTATTTTGAATTTGCAGGTAAGCCAATGACTTTTAGGTTTGTATGCGCTGTGCATGCTGACAAATAGTAAGCATGGGAACATGGGAATATAATGTGTGCACATATAGTGAATGCAATGGAAAGTATAAGAAACAGCACAAGAGACTAACGGGACGCATGAGTGCACACATTTCTTTCCAATAACTACATCCGAGAGATATGTCAATAAAACATTGTATGTACATTTTGGTTTTCCTAATTCTTATTCTGCGAGTATTTACCAATATTTGTGTATATAATATATATGCATGAATATATGTGTGCATTATAGGTATGTATGTTGGCAGTGCTTAATGCTCAAGAAAATGGCAAACTTACTGTGGAAGGCATTCAAGATTATGGATAAATAGATATGTATTTCCACTAAGGGGACAGCCGATATATTATTGGGCTAAGGCTACGAAACACTAAGCTAAGTCTTTATGCGATAATTCTGCACCTGGAAGTAGGTTCTGTGCAATTGTAAAAGGAGCTCAGAGTTTCAATCTATTACAATATATTATTATACGTACGAGTAGATACGTATGATAAATATTTTGTGTGATTCTAGCTTGAATTGTGTCTTGTGTGTCCATGCATGGATGGCGTTGACTGATTCTGGGCTTGGGGTGTAGCTTTAGTTGCTTTTGGTTGGCTTGGGTTTAGTGGTTCGATGCAGTTCTCGAGAGGGACGGACAACGTTTGTAATCCAAGTGAATTGAAACTTGCCGTGCAATTGGCGCCAGGCCCAGAATTAAGTATTGCAGCAGCATTAGTTACCAGGAGGCACTATGCATGAGTGTTATTTTGAGAAAATGAAGGATAATGCCACAATGTGAGTAATGCTGCGCTGCTGCGCTGCTGAGCTGCTGAACTGGTGAGTTGATGTTATGTGCTGGCGAGCAGACGTTGTTGCACTCACTGCTTGTGCATTATACAATGCAAAAGTGCTCGTCCTTTGTGCTCGAAGGATTCTCTATGCTATGTACAATGTTTAATACACTTGCGCTTTGTTTGGTTTGCTCTGCTTTCGTTTCGTCGTTTTGTTTCTATGCTTGTCGAGCTAAACGTATATACATATGTACACACAAAGTCAGAAGCTTCTTTTCTTCTTTTCAGCAACTATCATCATTTAAAAAAAATAAAACAAATGTTGTTTTTGTAATGTTTCCTTTTTTATTCTTTTTATTCTTATTTTTTCTATTCATTACTTTCATTTTGTGATTTCTGGCTTTGTGTTAAATATGCTTTTATGTGTCTGCGTTTTATAGTTTGCTGGCTTGCTTTCTTTGTTTTCTTTTATTCTCTTTTCTTTTCTTTTCTTTTCTTTCGTTTTTGTTACGTTTCTTTTCTTTTCTATTCGTTTTGTTTTTTTACTTTCGTCGTCGCCCTTTTCCTTTTGTTCGTGTCCACTATGCGTCTGTGTATGTATTATTTCATTTTCTTTCATTTTCTGTGAGTTCGTGCGGCTGTGGGCGTTTTTAAGTTTCCTTTTTGTTATGTTTTGCAGTCGCTTTTGTGGAGGAAATGCTCAAATTCATTTTGAAACGCTTTTGTGCGCCCGCTGCATTCAAACACCGAACAATATGTCTTTATTTTTTCCGTTTTTTCCTTCTATTGCTTTATGTGTGATCTGTGTTCTACGTTCTACGTTCTGAGTTCTGTGAGTTGTTGTGTTTTGTGCTGTGCTGTGCTGTGCTGTGCTGTGCTATGCTGTGCTGTGTAATGCTGGATGATGTGAGCTGCGTGCTGTGTTGTTGGCTTTTTGGCTACACTGGCTCCTGCTACAATGCAATGAAATAGCTCTCCCAAGCTCTTTGGCTGGGTTGTGTGTGGCTTGTCTTTCTAACTCCGTTGTAGCCTTCGCTAGTCATGTGTACTCGGCCAGGATGTACGAAAATAAGCATACATATGCATTTATGCAGTTTGTGATTGGTTATACACTTACACAAGCAGGGACGGTAATGTGGGTCTTCTACATCCTTGTCATAAACCCTGGGTGATAAAGCATGATTGCCGAGGGCTCAATGCTCAATCAAATTTCATCACCGAACTTGGACAGGCGGCTGACTACAGCAGCATAAAATTCCATGGTTAACGGAAAGGAAGAGAAGCAAATCGAGTTACCAAACGTAATATTCGGCTAGATAGAATGTACATGGCCTGAAGATGTCAGATCAGGATGCTACTGAAACCCACGATATAAGTAGCAGTTTTCAAAGAAAAGTAAATCGTCTGACTGAATTACTGAAGTGTGTAAAGCATTAATATTCATAACAAAATCAGTTTATCTCCTCAGATTCCCAGCAGAAATATCAACACTCCACACATAAAAGTATGTCAATAAGATGGACGCCAAGCGATCCATCAAAATTATCAACAAGATTTCTTGTTATTACGTCTATTTATTAAATAGATGAAGAGGGAAGAAAGAAACAAATTATGCAGAAATAAAATTGGCTTTAATAAATCGCCAACAAATAAAAATAATCGTTTTGTCTAAGAGTAGGTCCAACATATTTGAGCTTTCTTTCCTTTTATTTTCCGGGTTTACAAATGGATAATCAAAATGGAATTAAATCAAATTTCTGCAAAAAGCCCTTGAGCAAGCAATGACAAGCGGAAGTCCTGTTTTAAGCAGCACACAAAGCCGGGGCAATTCGATTGCGTGACAAGTTATAAAACTTTTCATATGCAAATTTTTCACCTGCAGTTGTCTCTTGCTTGGCGCTGATGAAAGCAGCTAAACTCTGCGTTGCGCATACCAAATGTGAACATACTTTCAGCAAACCTCCGACTTATCAAGTGCCGCTCTAACTAAGGGTTATTACAAAGGTGAGGTTACATTGTAACAAATGTCGCACAAATGAACTGTGTAGAATGCTTTTGCTGTTGCCTTCGACAAAGACTAATTTATTTACTTCATGCATAAATAATAAATGAAAAACTGCTCATTTTATTTTGGCTTCAACTTTGGGCTAATTTGCCTAAATCAGTTCACTTTCCTTTTATTTCAAATTGACTAAAGAAAAACTGCAATTTATCTTTTAAAGCCTATGAGACACAAAGAATACAAGTAAAAACTCATGTCACGTGTTGTCCAAATTGGCACGAACTCCTGACTGTTTTTATATCGCAGTAGTCAACATCGACATCGACATCGGCATCAGCATCAGCATTGACAGTGTCATTGGCAAGGGGGTGGAGGAAACAATGGGAGCACCACTCTTCAACCATAAAAGCTACAAATAATGGCATCATTTCTGCGAAGGAACCACGACAGATCTAAGTAATTTTTAAGCTTATGCCGAATTACCAATTAACTGAAGTTGGAAAATATTTAAGTAAATATGGAGTAGACCTTTCAAGGGTCCCTCGTATGCCTGGATCTCCGATCAGGCTCAGTCGTAAAAGTTTTACACTCAGTAAGGAACGACCCCTTATTCGAACCCCGACGGCGACCTTTTCCCTGGCCTATATAAACGCAACAATTAACAATAGCCAGAAAAAGAAAATCCTCCTTGAATAAAAGGATGTTGTTAAAAGTCAAGAAGAGTGAAGCACCGGTCACAAAGAACATTAGCCAATACTATCTTTTGTAAGTTTAGAATAAAGTTGTAAAATACAGTTGCATAAGTAAAGTTAAATAAAGAGTAAACAGGGGAGCTCGTTTGAAAAGGAAATGCACATAATTCGTATTTACTTGAGTTTGCGTATTTCATACTAGTTTATAAATCTTAAAAGTATTATGCATGTGTACTTCAGACAAAGTTGGTAAATCGGGTTCGGAAGCAATTGTATTCGTAGTCTCTAATCGTGGCAGACTTTTCACTCACCCTTACTTGGATCCGATTGCGTATAAACTGCAGCTGTCGTAGCATTTCGTTGACCGTCTCCTGCTTGTCGCTGGGCATGTTAGGCGTGATGGTGTCGTCACGGTTGCTTTTTAATGGGTGCAGCTCCATCGGAACGTGGTATTCACTGCAAAGAAGTCATGAAGTCCAATTAAAAATGTTTCAGTCGCTATCCGATTTCCTACAAACATTGTAGAATTCGAATATGCTGCGGTTGCATCATTACGTTTTGAGCTCGATTTCCAAAATACAAAATAATAAGAAAGGAAGCAAATTTAGGCGTTTTAGAATGTACTTATACGTGCACGTATACAACGTATAGTTGCTCTCTTTTGACAACACCCACTTTCCGTCACTTTTGGCTTTTTTAATGACAGCCATTTTGTTAGTTTGGTCTGGCTTGTGTTCGGGTTCGAATTCGGGTTCGGGTTCGAGTGCGGGTTTACAGCTAAGTTGGCGTTTGCGTTTGCGTTTGCGTTGGCGTTGTCGTTTAAACCCATTTAACAAATTGAATTGGTTTCCGTTTGTGAACGTTCATTCTGATCAGCTCTGTTAACCTGCTACCCCCTGTCTGTCTACCGTCTGCAAGTATCTTATTGGCTTTTGCGCAAATGTGCTCAACATTTATTTTATTCATGCAGACCGAATAATGCATGAAAGTTTGCTCGTTTTCAGCAGTGCCGCTACCCCTTACTGCCCACCGCTCGCTGCCCTACATCTTATCGCGACGTTGCTGGATATTTGGACTCATCAGTGTTTGGTTGCTTCCGTCGTCTCCGTGCGTCGTTTATCGTCTATCGTCTGTTGTCCGCCATTCGCCGTTTAAGTCAATTGCTGATTAGTAGCTTATTTTGCGATTGCAAATATCCGGGCATCCGTTTGATGGCTGGCTGGCGGGCCTAAGAAATTAGGTTCGTTTTTTGGACACATGCAGCAAGTTTTGCGGCCTCTAACTACGCAGTAATTTCCGTTTGGTTGTATTCAATTATTCAGCATCATTTTCGCAAATCGCAATCAGCAAACGGCAAATGAAAAGTTTATTTGATATCAAAACCGAACGTTTGTTATCCCAACCACCTTTTCGAACCACTTACCCCAAACCCTGCCCTGCTGGCAGTTGGTGTGCATTATTAATAAAATCTAATTCGCAATTTTCCAAACAGGAAACTAAGGATCATTGGTACTTTTCATTTTTACTTTTTGGCTTATTCCGTTCACAATCAATTAAAACTACACTTGCCTTACTTTTCTGATCCAAACACTTACGGAAAACTGGTTCAGTAGTCTTCAAATAAGTTGCCTTGGGGTTTACTTACCAGTATGAATTTGACATGTCGGTCATTTGAAATCGTTCCGTTGCATTGGCGCCCCAGCTGTTTACTGTGTTTGGGGACACATCATCACTTACTGCTGGATCGGCATCGCTCTTGGACTGGCTGAATGCATTATAGCGCATTTTGTGTGCAATCCGTTGAACAACATTATCCACGGAACACTTAACAGGGCTAACCAAGTCGGGCGAACTAACTGGCACCAAATCCTGCTGATCATTCTTTGCGCAGCTTCTTATTGGATGCGAAACATGGTCATCGCAGGTATCCGTCGTGGGCATTACAGTTGCAGCACTTTGTTCATACACATCATAATTCTCATTCGGACTTGGAGCTTCATTTTTAACAGCCGCAAATAAATGTAACGGCTCGTCTGATGTTCCACTATTACGGTCTATCGCAGACTGCACGGCCAATATCCCAGAGTTGAGACCGTTCTGAGCCTCTTTGCGATCATAATTCACTAGATCACCGTTGCTCATAAGAATCCTTGTGCTATGCCTTGCCCGTTTCTGGGGCGGCGATTGTAGCTAATCGGAATAAAAAACGAACAATTTGACAACGATTTTAATCTTAAATCTTGATTGTGCTAAACTGGGGCTACCTTGTACAAAATCTGTTTTACTTTACTATAACGAAACCTGGCATGTGTTATATGCAACCAAAATCTTTAAACAAATACAAATAAGAGACCCCTTCCCACGAATGCTTCTCTCGTTGTACATACTCTGGGCTTATTTAAAGATCATACTTTCATTGCGTTTTTTAATGCTATTTACTGTGACGTTCGGGATTATAAAATAATTGGCACACAGACAGTTTTAAACAACAATATCTAAATGCTCTCTCTAGTTCCTGCAAATAATGTTTGGATTCTTCACCATATGGAGTATGGAAGTCTCTCCAAAGCTATTTATATATCTAAGTAAAACGTGTCTCCTGATTTACGTCGACTCTCAATGACTATTAATAACAAACTAGGAAATATTTAAACTTAGCCAGATCTTGGCAGAAAGCCGCCTTGAGGATTTGAGTCTTCAACCTTATGCATCAAATTTCAACACACTCAGAATGTGCTTTAAGTTAGGTTAAATTAAAGCTTGTCAGCTTCCTTACCAATTCATTGTAGAAATCAGTTTGATCACAGCTCTCCGCGCCGGAATCTGTTGTTGTTATGGTTGTACTACTTTTTGCGTCTGTTTCGAATTCGGGTTCAAACCCAGCGGCATCGTTATCATCGGTCTCACTGCTGGCATTCGCGGCGGCTGCTTTCTGACTTGTACATTCGTCTCGTTTGTGTCTCAGCTTAATTCCGCTTGCATCACTTAGTTCTATGTGAGATGGGCATGGTTCGACTATATTGTCACTATCTTGGCTTGCCAAGTAGTTGTTGTTTTGCAATAAATGTTGCTGTTCGTGCTGCATTGACTCTTCAACGTCATGTGCACGTACTGGAGATAGAAGACAATGCGAAACTTTACCCAAAATTGCTTCATATACCGGTGGACTCGCTCCATCGGATTCGAACTTATTTGGCGGAGATTTTCGTTTTGCTGACATGCTGTTTAATGAAAAAAATGAAAATCTGTAGCAAAAATCCATAGTCAAGGAATAAACTTCTGTTCCATTAACCAAAAAAAAGGAAAATCAATCTCATTGCTGAACGCCCCATATTCAAAAAGTAGTTATATATTAGTATTATATGTTAGCAAGATCCTGCATAAAAATTATATTTACGCAAGATCACGAATCCACATATTTTCACCTTGGCACTGCCATTAAATTAAGCAACTACGGTCCATAAGAGCTGCGACAAAAAATTTAAGCAAGACATGTGACATGGGACTCAACTTTGGGGCTGCACTTGGCCTAGGCCTAGGTGCATGCAGGATTGCAAATATTATACAACAGTCTGCGAAGCACTCCACATAAATCTCAGACTTCAACGTCGATTGAAGCGGACAAAGCCCTGTGACATCATTGCTCGAACCATTGTTCAAATCATTAACACAATTCTGTGTAACACAGCAAAATGAAAACTGTTAGATGGTGTTAAGTCAACTGGGTAGAGTATTTTTATGTAACCGTTTCATTTGTAAGGTCAATAAAACAAAAATTAAACAAACAAAACTTGCTTAGAATCCGCCTAAACTTTTATCTCAGATTGTTTGCTCCAGAGCAATCAACTACTCCGCTTTCTTTCCTTGCATTGATGCAGATTGTATGGTAACTATATATCGTACGGCACTTCGCTCTAGATGCGAGAAAGAACTTGGTACGCGTGGCGGCAGCTGAGGATGGGTGCTACTTGAGTGTTGTATGCCCAAAGATAAATCCGACGTTGCCACTTGTGCTACCAAAACAAAAAGCAAAAGCAAACACGCATACAATAGGCAGCGACTTCCCCAAGCAAACGCTGCTGCTTCTTATGGTCCCCCTGCATGTCTGCCTGGCGAGTTATTTGTTCCTTTGAGTATCATGCTCATCTACATTATTGGTTCGGGTTCATTTGTTCGTGGTAACAAATGTCTCGACTGTTTTTTTCTTTGTGCTTAATTTATTATTTATTTCCTTGTTTTCACTTTGTTGTCGTACTTGAACACACTTCGCAGCAACTCTACTCGGATTCGCATGCTTTATTGGTTTTTCGCGCATTAGTCAACCCTGAAAAGCTAAATGTGGGATGCTGTTTGATACGCTCCTCGCATTTCACATTGTGTTAAGGTATGCCAGCGTGTAATAGTTAAGTACTGCTGTTGTATACTTTAAAAGTATTTCCTTACCGTTGATTTCTCGCTCGAGACCGCTCCCCTCAATCATTGAGTTTCCTCATCTAGCTGCAGATAAGCCCTTTGGCAACATCACACGGAAATTCATTGTGCATTGTTGTCCTTTTGAAAAAAGCCATAATATTGTATTAACTTTAAATGTGGACTACACACTTAAGTACTCGTATTTAATAAACTCGTCTGATGTTTACGGTCTGTTCGCCTTCACCTTCAGTGCGCTTGAACTTTCAAATTCCTATGAAGGGAATAGCCAAAGCCTTGAGACGATCGCAGCTTCAAGGAATATTTCTGCTTTCATAGCGTTTCTTTCATTAGCCCATGACAACAGGACGCATGCTCTTCTTTTATGATGGGAATTTTGTTTTTAGCCCTGTGAGGCCAAGGTGCACCTAAGTGGCAGTGCTTTTTACGACACAAGCAATTGCTTGGATTACTAACGCATTTTTTTTAATGGACGCACGTGTTGTAGAAAATAACAAATATAAAATAAATTCGGAATTTGCTCGTATATTGCGTAATGTGTACTCCGGTGCTAGAACTGGACACCAAAAACCTTATCAAAAGGACAAGTACATAGAATATTTAAAATCTTGTGCGTTGCTCTTTTTATATTTATGTTTTTATTGTTATAGTTACTGTTGTTGTTGTTGCTTTTGTTGTTGTCGCATTTGCTATTGAGAGGCTTATAAAAACCAAACTTAGTAAAGAAACAATTGCAAAAGACTTCCTTTTACAAGGGTTGGCATTTTGTATTTTTTTTTATTTATTTTGTTTTATTCCAAGTGTTCGCACAAGCGTTGGTGGTGTTGGTTTTTGTGGTTTGCAGGTTTTTTTTATTCACTGTTTTTTTTGTAATCATTAGACATTATTACTCGGCAAAGCATGTTACAAAGACAATTTCACAAGGGCATTTTGTGTAACTTCCTATAACTTCCATTTGCGAGCGTGTGGCAGTCAATTCGACAGACTTTGATAAATGATGGCAGAAATAGCACTGAGAAAAATAAAATATAAAAAAAACAGCCAGTACAAATATTCAGAAAACTGAACAAGGACACATGTTTCGCGCCCATACGCGAATCGTAGCTAATTTACTTTTTATTATACATTTTCACTCAGCCACAAAAATAAAAAATTATTGAAAATATCGCACAAATTGAAATAGTATAGATTCTTAATTCTTGAACGATAAGAGAAAACAAACATTTCAAATTTTCTTTATGTAAAAAAAGGTCTAGCTTGTAATTTGCAAGAAGATGCAAAACAACAACAGCAAAAAAAAAAAAATAATCATTCGTCAACACCTTGACTGCTTCTGCTGCTGCATCTCCATCGAAATTAACAGCGTTTTCTATTAGATCAGGTTTTATGCTGGTAAGAATTCCTTTAACAAGACGTAAAGATAAAATAATAAAGGTGACGTATCAACAAGCAAGGCAGAAAAGGAAAAAAATATTTTTTTTTTTTTATGTGAAACATCTTTGGTTTTGATAGAGTAAAATTTTATAACTACTCCCTGCAATTGTTGCTAATGCTTTTTGTTATTAAATACATAATTCGACAAAGGCTTGTAGCTCAATGAAATGTCAAAATATCCCAAAGCACAAAATGAAAACGACTTGGTGCCTATCTGTTCAGCAAATAATGATATGTTATTTTTAGATTTTATGATTTTGTATGATTTTATAATTTTTACTGTTGACTTCTAAATACAGACAGGCAAAATTGAGTCGAAAACCTCGACAATTCAGTGGTAAGAGCCAGCGACTAGCAAGCAAAATGACAAGTCTTGAAACCTTTTGAGAGACATACACAAACTTTTTAGTAAAGTGCAAGTTTTTACTATGAAGTTAAAGAAAAATGTATGGTTATGAATCTGACTTCTGGGACATGTCTTTTTTTTGAGATAGATCAAATTCCACCAGATTAAGCCCTAACGACGTGTTTTACACTTTGACCGAAATACCACGCTAACTAACGAAAGCCTTCAACGTACTATTAAGTATTATAATGGCAGTGTTAGGGCTGGGGCCTTTATGTCAGCAGCCTACGTCCTAAATTTGCATCTTTTTGGGGGAATAAGGAAAAATATCCAAAAATATCCACCCTATTATAAAGAATCCAAGTTTGCTCGAAAGTAGCCACAACCTTGCCATACGGGCCAGTTTCGAAATACACCTATAAAATAACCAGAAACTCAAATAGAGGTTTGTGCATTTCGGGGGCATTCGGAAGTGTCGCCACTTCATGAAGCCGCTGCCACGTTTGTTAATAAGAATTTGTTCAATGTAGTCACACTTAATATTAAACTACAATTATTTGATATATATATACTTGTACATGTATACCGCGACAGACAATTTTGTGTGAAGAAAATATAACCCAACATTCTTAAAACGTACAGCTGTCCTAGCTAACCAAATAAGGAATAAGTGTTATCAGCAGTATATCGTTAGGGGGAATAACCGAAATATCCGAAAATATAGATTATTTAGCCATGCGGCAAAAAAATTAGAAGAACATTTTAAAAGAAAAACCGCGG
>JBAMBQ010004914.1:0-56753 GCA_037044495.1 Stegana nigrithorax
TTACACATCATGCTGTTCAGACAAAGTTCCACCCACAGGCATAAATCCATCGTAACACAGATATGCCGGCTGCTTTGGCTTTGATTTTTGAAGTATAGACTTTTTCTCATGCTTAAATTATTATGTATTTAGTACAAATGTACACACATCAATACAGAAATACGGATAGGAACACATGCAAGAGAAGCATGCGACTCTTTGCTCGTATGCGCTTTAAATTCTGTGAAACACAAAATGTGACCACTTGACAAACTCATGAATATTAAATTTACGTCAATATGCTCACAGCCGTTTATTTTGGCGAGTTACACTCCGTTGTTCGACACTGAACTGCAATAATTGTGTACAAAAAGTATCAGTTGCGGTTTCTTTCATATGCGTGACGGCCCTTTCCTTCAGCTTCTCCATCCCACGGTCATGTTTTCTCAAGTGACTCAGCGCCGACCATTGTCCTTTTCCCAAAGGATTGCTAGCACTCAGTTAACAGTTGCTGCCGATTGTCTGCTGCTGCTGTCGATACGCACGTACGTATACTATAAGTACGCTGTGCGGTTGCCCATCGTCTCAAATATACTTGAGAATTTCCAAATGGGCTCGAGACAACCGAGACAGACAGCCAGAAACAAAAACGTTGTTGCAATAATTATTATAATAAATGCCATTTCCATTTATTATCTACATATATTGTATCGTAGAATAACAAAAACAAATTGACAGCAAGTTATGTATGGATACTACGTTAGAACATGATATCACAATTGATCGTGAACAAAGTTTCGTATGATCCAAATACCCGCCGAATTCATCTGTGATCCGATTGCTGTTAGTCCTCTTTCTTCTTTCCTGCTCCCTCCGACATGTTCCATCTCGATCACTAGAAAGGCGAATTCGTTTATGTACACAGCCTACTTTTCGACAGAACCCCTTTTCGGCCCTAACCAAGTGACTTTCGAAAGAATTTCGCTGTCTCGACGCAACCCACCTATGTAGTAAAAGAACATGGATATGTACACACAATGTATACCTACATATATATATGCATGCATATTCATACAATATACGTGAAATTATGAAAATTGGCGCCGCCGTGCTAATTGAAAGCCGATGAAAGGAATTCAAATCAGGAGCGCCATATGTATGGCGTAAAGTTCGCTTCCTCAGCAATGCCATATGCAATGCAACAAGGACAACAACCATAAGAACAATAACTATAACAACTACAATAGAAACATCAATAATAGGAAGCAGTACAATGTCAAAAAAACCATAAAACCAAATCGTTACATAAAGCAAACCAAATCGAAAGAAAAGAAAAGAAGCGAAAGGAATGAAATGAAATGAAATGAAAGAGAATTATAAACGGCGACGAGTCGAAACCAAAAGACAATGAATCGTTTAAAAATGCAGAGTGAAGATAGACAATAAGTTGATGACACATGTGAAGCACACATGGATGCCATATGGGGACATGGATAAAAGATGCCTCTTCTTCTTCTAGATTATACGAATACTACGGTTTGGTTTTTTATTTTGTATTTTTGTTTGTTTTGCTTCTTTTCTTTCTGATTATGTTTTTTTCTTATACATTGCACACACATTAATCTAAGAAGGCAAGCAATGAAGCACACACAGGCACGCACACAAGCAAACAAAGATCCTAGTGGCAGAGACAACCAAGATAGGCTGGACCAGATGTCGTATAGAGGGCGCGAAAAGGAAACTCAATGCTTTGAATGCCTGGAATTTAGTCACGTGGCTGGTCAATGCAGGAGTCCTATCAATGGAAGCAATTGCTACAATAAATGTGGGGAAGCAGGCCACAAAGCGTGACAGTGCATAAATAGCCCAACATAATTTTTGTGCATCGTGAAGAAGCTAAAAGAAATCAACCACCAAGTTTGTAGCCGCAGATGTCCACGACATGTAGTCATTAAAGCCAACCAGCTCAACCTAAACCATTTCGCAGCGGCACTGAACCTATGTACTTACGCATTCAGTGCGAGAAATTTCGCCAGACCTGGAAATTTTAAACCAGCCACACAATTCTGATCATATGACGATCAAATAATTGAATCAGTTCTATAATTTATAGATCTACGATCTATGATATAAACTTAATTGTCGAGGGCGACCATTTGAGACTAGGATCAAAAAATACCGGATTGTGGTGACTGTTGCTGTATTTTGGAAGCTCTTGACCACTTTAGGGTTCTACCTGGTAAGAAATTACTAATTATAAGTTATAGGGTGAGTATCGAAAAAATAGAATAATCTTGCATTTGAATTAGAAGAGTCTTCGTGCCGAATTTGGTAGTGGTGGGTTTGACCGTTTCCGCGATCCGTTTGATTATACGGACGGACAGACAGACAGACAGACGGACATGGCTAGATCAACTCGAATTTCGATGCTGATCAAGAACATATATACTTTATATGGTCTGCCACGCCTCTTTCGGCCTGTTACATACATTCACAGAACTTTAATATACACTTTAACATTTTTTGGTACAGGGTACAAAAAGAACCGGTATATTTATGTTCTTCATATCTGTATATTTATTTTTACTGTACGTATTAAAAAAACACCTTTTGTAGTGCTTAAGTCGCGCATGTAAATGGAAATTTCCTCTGCTCTGCAGCGCTTTTCAATAAATCCTCGGTTGTTTGCAAGTCTGCATGTCAGGCCACCTACCCCCTTGCCCTGCCTGAATGCCTGCCGCATGCATCGACGGATACGTTGGTAACATTTCTCCTCTTGCCGAAATCTTAACTCAGCAATAGTATCAGCATTTCAATTTCAGTGTTATTCGGTATGAGAATGTCTGCAGTCACCACGAATCACAAGTCAAGCCTGTTTTTTTACATATATAAGTATGTGCTTAATTACGCACACACTCGCTGATGAGCTATCTCGACAAACCCAGGGATACAATTGTTATTATTTAATTGCGAGAATTTCGGTTTATATTAGGTGGAACACTTTACTGAGTCCTCGTCTTTTAGCGAATTATATAAGAGACCATCTTTCAATGAAAACCAAAATTGTACACCAATTAACATGTTTATGATTAACATTAAATTCAATAAAAAAAAAGTTAAGTAAAATGAAAAAAAGGCAGAAAATAAAACTAAGCGAAAAATATGTTTGGCAACACCGTACACACGCATATATGTACATAGATGTGCAGAGCAGACTTTTGTCTTTTAAGCAAATGAAATGTAGTTGAAAACAACTAAAAAGTCGCAAAGTTGATTTACCACAAATTGCTGTCCATTCGCCCATCTTTCTCTCTGTCGGTCGGCTCGTCGATCCCAAGCACAACAATCACTTCGGCTCAGCTCAGTAAAGCAGAGCAGAGCTGAGCAGAGCTGAGCAGAGCAAAACGCAATGCAATGCAATGAACAAGCAAACAGGTGCCAGAGTTGTACGGGCTTATTTGCCTTCGCCGGGCTGCAATCAAACCTGGCGATGGTGTTGGCGATGCTGATGCCGATGGTAATGGTGGGGGTCAGTTGTGATGGCGGTGGGGTATAGGCGAACAACGGCAACAACGGCAACAACGGCATATAGCCAGTCGTAAGACTAATGAGCTCAAGCCTATGTCCGTCCGCTTGTCGATTCGTACCGCATTTTCTGCGTGCAAATCGCTGTCTTTCTTGCCAAGCCTCGTTCAGTTGCGCGCATTTTATCTATGCGTCTGCATGTTTGTCTTGTTGTTCGCCTCTGCCCGTTGTCCACCGATCGCAAGAGTAAAACAGGTTCATTGTTTAATATGAGTTTAGTTTTGCTTATTTTACGACTATGTCTGAATACGGAGACAATCATTTGTGATTGTGCCTGTGGTTGCGCCATGTAGTAGGACAAATAGACAACTTAAGTCAGACGAAGCAACAGACTCGCCGTTGGTGAGACACACGGACAAAGGGACACCGAGACAAAGAGTGTGAGTGAGAGAGTGGACAAGTGATAAAAGGAGGCGGCAGTAGAGAGACAACGCAAGAGGGGCAGACTAAGGAGAGCAAATCTATGTAAGCAAAAACATACACCGAGCAAAATAACCCGATAGACAAAAAGAGCGTGAGGGAAAGTCATCGCAATAGCATCGTCTTTGTTTTCATTGTTGAATGTATGTACGTATGTACATACATATATCATATGTACATATATACAAATGATGCAAAGATCTGTAACATACATCAGGGACAGTATACCAAGCATCGATCGAGATCCAATTCCATGCAAGACTAGGCCATGATCAACTTGGAATAGAACTCCGCTTTTATTCTTAATATGGATCCAAATTGACGACTGCCATCACATGCAAAATGTAAATCAGCACAACTTTAAATTAGCTACGATTATTACATCAAACCTCAAGAATAGAGTGCTGCAGCATTGTCTGTACTGAGGACCTACTGACAATCAGGCAGAGACAGGCCGCCGGCTGAAAGATAGTCAAATGGACTGTACGTCATATAGCCAATGTTAAATAAAATCAAAATCAATAAACACAAAATAAACAAAACAGAAAATGCAACAAACAACAAACGAGAACAACCTGGCAGAAAATTTGTTTTTGTGTGTGTGCGTGCGCACTTCGATGCGTATGAGTATGAGTATGAGTTTGCATGTTTTCACCTGTTGTTGCTACATACATGCTGCTGTTCTTGATTTTGTTGTTGTTATTATTAAATATACTAGTTTCGAGACGATGCTGGCTACACTGCGCGAAAGGAATCCCATGCCATGCTGCACCTCAAGCCATCCCATCGTGTCTGGAAGTTAGGCATTTAGGTACATCCGCACTATGCTGTGCATACGAATATGATACATCTTCACTAATTAAAGTGCGTACATATAATATGTAAGAAAGAAGTCTTTGTATCTGTTCTATGCCTTAATGGGTCTCTTCTTCGGTTTTCGTGCCTTCATTTTCGTGGTTATAGCATATTTTAATAGTCGTAATCGCAGTCTCCCATTGGGACCCAGTCGCTCAGATCGCACTTTCCATTGGCTCAACAGAAGCGGATTGTCATCAGGGTTAGACGGTACATCCGTCGAAGCGAGCTAAAGCAACAAAGAAGCCGTTTGTGTTCCCAAAGTCTCGCACAGACGCGCGTACCAGATTTCGAGTAGGTCAGAGAGTCAGTCAACAATCACACATAGTTCAGCTGCGATAAGGGCCAGTCAGTGGCAGCGAAGGCAGAGCACGAGAGTTCTTGTACTTACATACTTGTATACGTATGAGCACATGTGTGTTTTGTGTGCTCTGTGTGTTCTGTGTTTGGATGGATGTGCTCGCGTATGAGTACATATAACATGTACTATATATATGTATGCTATAGTTGTCGATCAGCGTGTAGTGCTAAGAGAATTCGGATGCAGTCAAGCGTCTAAGATCTTTGGGGAGACGCTTGATTGCTGTGAGCTACACAAACACACTCCAGGCATGTTGAAGTTGGCATATTCTACTTCCGATTCCACGACAATTAGATTGGCTGAGCATCTTGGACTCGTGCCGCACCACGTAATGCGCCATCTCTGGAGAGCAGCACAGGGACACTCGTGATGCTTCCATGTGGTGTGTATCCACCTGGTTATGTTCAGCTTCCGGGAGCTATCTTCATTCTTGCTGGTACCTGTCTCAAAGACAGGCATGGCTGCGCCCAACATCCGATGCGTGGATTTTTCATTTTTTATCCAATAAAGTTTTTAGTTGATATTTGAAGGTTCGGCCTAAATACTTTCCTAAGCACTAATATGTGGTTTTTTGTATTTTTCTTTTCATACTTTGTTATGATCTGTTTGTATTTGCATACTCATACAAACGTACATTTATATATAGTTACATATGTATGATGTTCGCCGATATATTAGTGATTTCTCTTATACATACAAAAAGAAAAGAAAAAATAAAATAAAAAGATAAATAAACAAACAACAACGCCAACTAAAACACAACGAAAACAACAATAATAACAACAACAACAGCGAAAACAACATCAAATTTCAAGTCAACGACATTAAGAACTGCATTTGATTTGCTGCGCTGCCGGTTCAAGTCTGTAAAACCGAAACCACTTTGCGCATTCGCATTATTCAGCATCGTATACTTGTTACCGTCGTACCGACTCCCCGTTTCCTCGCCACCGCGCCGCCACGCCACCACGCCACCCCGCTAACAACCACACCGCCGCCATGCGCACTTTCTGCACTTCTCAGCGCTGTGCCATGCAGCGAAATTTAAAAAAAATCTCTGTCTATCGCAATAGTCTATTCCAATTCCAATCTGTTCGTCTGCGCTAAGATCTCAGGTCTTATGTCTTACCTCTATTTCAGCCTCCATCTCCGTCTTCGATTCAGTCTTCGTCCATACTTCTGCTAATGCTTCAGTTTCAACATCAGCTTCAGCTTTTGCCTCTGCCTCTGCCTCTGCCGCTGTCTCATGCCTCCGTCGTTTTGCAGTTGCACGACTGCGCTGCACCAAAAGCATAAAACATTTCGACAAACAAACGGATACACCAACAACAAATATTCGTAATACTTATCCACACTCATACACACTTTATACATGAGTTCTGAATGTGTGCACTAGTGCATTATACACCGAATTGACGGACGGGCTGGACGACCGGTAGCCGTTAATTATTGGCCAACCGATACACAGCCTCAAAGCAGTTGGCGCAGAACTCAGCTCTGTCGCATCACTTCGAGTCAAAGTTAAGTTTGTGTCGGTGTCACCGTCTCCCGACTCATAAGCCCAACTCTGCTGGGTCCGAATTAACCGTTTAGCCGTTTAAGTAACTAAGCTAACCTACGCACATAAGACCATGCACACACGTCTATATCACATACACATATAATGTATTTACAATGCACAAGAAAGTTCTAGCAGCGGTAAAAAAAGAGGCACGTTTCAGGCCAATCAACTTCGGTGCGTAGATTCCAGCTAGCTTTTAAAGTATCAATAATACGAGTATTACAGACCCATAGCTTTCGTATGCACAGAGTATTTGGCTTGATAACCATGCTTAATAACCATGCACCGTACATGAAAAGCTAAGGCTTCCTAAGTTTGCTCACTAAAATTATTTTTGCCATGTATTTATCTTTAATATTTTTTCTTTTTTCTTTAAACAGCAAAAGAGAGTCAAAACTAGTTGGAAAATCTTGCGTAGTTTTCTCGTTTTCGTCTGACTCTATCAATGACACCTAGCCAAAACAAGTGGAATACAAGTGAATTGCGTAAGATGGTCGGACGTACATTAGCAATAACTAAGTATAACAACTTGTTCATCGTGGAACACATCACCAGTAGACTACGAGTATTTAGTATGCGAAACAATTGCGTTGCGAAAGGGAGTGTATGGACCAAGAGTACAATATCCAAAAATACTGGGATCAACTGTCTAGTCTAAGTTGGGAGTTTTCAAAAACATACGAATTTTTAAATTCCTGATTGTCCACTATTCGTAGAAACTTAAACATTTTATCAGAGTCTTCCAGCAATCTGCAATTAATGAATGCCGAATTCAACTTATCTGGCACCTCTTAAGGCGATGGCTGAACTAAACAACGGATTTGCGGCGTCCCAAAGAACTTAAATCCTAGATATTCATATAGATAAACAGACTCTTAGCAAGCAACGCCGCTCCGTAACAAAATCGGAATATGCATCAAGTTTATCATGTGAATACTTTAGGTGTACTAATAAATTAAAAACCAAAAATAAAAAGAAAATAAAAAACGAAAATAAAAGACAAAACATCAAGTCCAGAACATGCACGAAAGTTAGTTTTAATAAGATAATAAAAAGAACAACGCTCGAAAACAAGTGGAAATGATACGCAAAAGTGTTCGCTCAGCTCGGTTGTCTGTTTGTTTGGTTGGCTGCCTGGTCATTTGGTCGCTTGACTGCTTGACTGCCTGACTGCCTGACTGCCTGACTACTCGACTATTTTAATGTGCTTGATTGGTCTCGGGGCCGGCGCAGAAGAAGACTGCCAGGACCAGTGCTTGCTTGTAGGACTGCTGCTCAAGTCAAGCACGGAACAACGCACGCTTACTGCCGACTGAACAAGAGAGCGAGTGCATTCATATCCGTTGATATGGTAAGTGCGCGTGAGAATGGGACGAATGCTAATAAATGCGTTTCTTTTTAATGATCAAGAGACATTTAGTCCTAAGAACCCAGTAATTCATACACATATGGTAAGCAAACTGTCTAGTCAATAGACGATAGACGCTCCTACATAAATACTAAACAGACATATGCACGAGTACACTCTCATACTCGCAAGTGCAGTAGCAAATCCTATAAATGTGTTTCATATTAGCTTCAACTTGGCTCCAGAGGAGGAGTTTTGTTTCTTCAGTAACTGGACCTTCGATTTTCATTTTGTATGGAGCCAATGCAAGTAATTGCGGATACACGGAATTATGTACATTGCAGCATGCGAAGCGCAGTGCAAAGCGTGCTCTGCCAGGCACAGGACCTAATGCTGACTACATCAGAACATGTGCTAGCATATGAGAATAGTTGCTACTTTCACTACTCACCTGCATATACTTGGTGCGTTGGCTCTTCCCCCTCACTCGCTGACTTTGACGAAGACGTTGATGTTGTTGTTGATGTCGATGTCGATATTGATGTTAGTGTTGATCTTAATCTTGATATTGCTTTTGATGTTTACGGTGACGTTGAAGTTAAGAATGTGCTATTATATGCTATTTTATATTAATATTTAACAATAATTTGTTTGTTGGCTTTGACTAGTTAGCGCTTCTTTATCTATGGTTTGAATTATTTTCATTACACTTCTTGTTCGAGAGTATGAATACATGGCACATGGGAATCATCGGCGTTCGTTGGCGACGTTTTCACATTGTATTTTTGTTCTGAGAAAAGTTTAAACAAACTGAGTTTGCATATTACACTTGGTTAGTACTTGGCTCAGCCAGGCGCCTCGGCCACACAGACAAGCTGACAATGTCGCAGCGATGCAGGCAAATTACTTGTATAGTTTTTTTTATAGCTACGGACTTTTTGTTAGCAAGTCCTTTCTTCTATTTTTTTCTATTTGGTTTTTTCAGTTTTATTTTTTTTTTTCTTTCTTTCTTTTTTTTGCAAATGCTTATACAAATGTAATGTAAAAACAAAAACCGTAAGCACACTCAAGAGGTCAGCCGCCATGCGAAGACACGCGTAGACACGCGGCACGTTCCCATTTGCTACGCTGCAAGTTGTCCGGGCTGCAGTCACAAGCGAGTTGTGAGAAACTGTTTCAGAGCAAAAGAAAATACAGTGTATATGAAGAAACTAGCCTCGTCCCCTCGAGGTCGTGGAACAGGAGTATGTGATATACATATGTCTGTATGTGATATACGTATGTATGTACATATGTACATATACTTTTTCGCTTACCGCAATTCGAAGCATCGCAATATGTTTGTATGTGCCAAGATTTCATGGAACTTTGGCTTTCCCAGCATTGTTTCAATATTAGACAAGGACATATTTCTAGAATTTCATAAATAAGTAGTAGGATATGTACCAAAATTTATTTTCGTATCTTTTCTCGCTGGCTCTGGCTCATCTCCAATAGCTGGCGAGAATGTTACAATTTGAATTTTAAACGATTTGCTTATCTACAGCTTAATTATCAATTTTCATATCTTAACAGCAGATTACTGAGATACTGACTCTTTAGTCTTATTATGGGATGGACAGATTATTGATATAACATAGTCCAATACAAGCCGCATTATGTATTTATATGATAAAGCAAGGGCTCAAATTTCACTTCAATAAGACACGAATGTATGCCTTCTAAATGGCAGAGTAATGCATTCTCGGAGAGTGTCAAAAAAGCAAAAATGAAATCTTTCACTTATATCCAGAAAGGATAAGTAAACCTGCAATGTACGATGCGACTATATGTGCCAGAAACTAGCGCGTTGGACAGAACGACCCAAGAAATTCAGGAAGCCATGTCCGCTGCTTTTCCGATTTTCGCCATCAAGTTGTCCGCCCTCCCGTAAGCTACCTTAGCCTTTTCCTTGATAAGTAACAGTCCCAAGCTGAGGCTGGTGTTAACTTCATGTTTAGAAGAACGAATCCACCGAACAGCCAACAACCAAAAAAGCCACCCACCCATCACCATACCATCGCCACATATCAACATTGGCAACGATATCTTCGGACGCCAATCAGGTTGGCAGGCGCTGCTGATCTATCCCACAACTTAATGTTGCATGCGCTTTTTGCCTGATGACAATTCAGCTGCAGCTGCCGGTATCTGAAGCGTATCAAATAGTCGGGACAACCGTATTTAATATGCACACTAGTTTTTGTAGATGTCGATTTTTTTTTAAATTTTTTGATAAGATTTTGACCTTTAGTTTAGCTTCGGCTCATGCAGTCTTTGCCGTTGTATTGTAAGATGGCTGCGGCCCGCTGGCTGCTGGCCTAACTGACTGGCTGGGCATGACGTTTTAACAAAATATACCAATGATCACAACAATATAAAAGTGTGTAAACTTAATAAAAACTTTTAAATACGATATTGCAACATTACTTTATTTTCGCTCGTGCACGAAATCAAGTAACCGCGAAGTAATCGCAAAGTAACGACGCAAACTAATTAAAGTGTTGTCATTTTTGACATTTCGTTTACATTGGCTTGGTGTCGTATCGACGCGTATTTCGTTTGATGCATGTTTCGCATTGATGATGCTGCGGTTGTTATGTCGTTTCCTTTGTTACTTGTTTATTAGATTGGTCGAATTACTCGCTTGACGCAAACGCAAACGCAAACGGTGCACAAAGGCAACGTTGTTGCCGCCGACACCGACGTAGGCATTGTGTGTAAAAGATTGTTATGTTTTTAAGTTTGCAATGTTAGAGTTAAGCATCTCAGAAACTACCGAAATCGTTGCGAATCGTTGTGCTCCTTTAGCTTACTGTTACTTTAATTGCACACGCAACACGCGCGAGTTACAAAAAAAAAAAAAAAAAAAAACAACGCGCAACGTACCACCATAGCAATGTCCGTATTGTCACTGAAAGATCTTCTTTCACAACACAATTCCCATTACTACAACAAGTGATTATTGTATCATGATGCAGCAGACCTGATTTGTATGGAAATCTCAAAGAGCTAATTCTCTTAATTTTTCTTAGCCGAAGAGAGCCGATGCATGGTCGATTTGCAACAACAATTTGCGTGCGTTATGTCTTCTCTTATAGTCGGCACCCCCGTCTTTTGTTTGATGAGAGATTTGCATACACACTCCCTCTCCCTAAGATATGAGAGAGTGTGTTACCAAGTAGTAAGAGAGCAACATGCCGAAATCTAAGCGAAAGAAAAATTGCAAAACATCCACCACCCAAAAATGTGGCGACTTTTCACTTTTATTTCTCCCCTTTTTGTTCACTTTTTTTCAAAAACACTCATAGACACATCGTCGAAAAGCGAAAAACGATAATATAATTGTTATTTTTGAGCATTTTAAGTGCGGAAAAACTGAGATTGACAAGATGTCAAGCCAATAATAATATAGCACAACTTAGAAAACACGGTTCACTTTTGGCCTAAGGACAAGCAAATATAAGGACTCAGCTAGAAATGGTCAGTTTGCCATTTATGTAGCTAGGTCAACATTGTTTACCATTATGTAATACAATATATATACCATCAGGTAATATATTCGAGTATATTGTGTATATAACTTTAAAACACATTTTTATATTTTCATAGTAGGTTTGAGTTGCGTCGACATGGTATCTGCCGCCATAATTATTCGGTGCATATATTAACCTGATCGGGTCCAATGTGACATATGACCACATATGAGCGGCTCCACGCCTTATATGCAGATTGATGAAATTTGGTGCATTTGTACCTTTAAGGTTTCCGGAGAAATGGGAAAATTTAAAAAATGAGCAAGACAACATCTGCCGCGTCCGCAACTATATACGACATATATATAAATTAATCAAATTGTTATTAATTGAAAAAAATTATTTATATATATATAATTTAGATTGGTTTCTAGATTAATTTTCATTAAAACCTTAAAAACGCACACTATTTTTGTTAGCGATTTTTCTGGCGATTTTTCATTTTCATGTGTTATTTTTGATTGCTCAATCTAGCCACTTTTGCTCACTGTTGCTGCTACTTTTATCTCCGAACTTGCAAACAAATGGCAAAGGGTATATTAAAGTTGTGCAAATGTATGTAACAGGCAGAAAGAGACATGGTAGACCTCACAAAATATATATATTCTTGATCAGCATCGAAAGGCAAATCGATCTAGCCATCTCCGTATATCTGTCTGTCCGTATGAACGCATGGATCTCGGAAACGGTCAGACCTACAATCACCAAATTTGGCACAAAGACTCTCCTAATCCATAGGCATAACGAGTTTTTTTTTAGCTGCCATAGGAACGATCGGCCGAAAAACCACATTTACTAACAAAAACCGTTTTTTTCAAGATATCTTTACCAAATTTTGGAATTAATAGTCTTAGCTGATTCTTAATCACATATCTATTTTATTATTATGTATATCGATTTACTATATCATATAGCTGCCATAGGAACGATCGACCGAAAAACAACATTTACTGAGAAAAACTTTTTTGTTTATTAGGATATCGTTACCAAATTTTGAATTTAATAATTTAAAGTCATATCCAATCATATTCCTGAATATGATAAATATCGGTTTGCTATAACATATAACTACCATAAGAACGATCGGCCGATTACTTTTCCTAAAAAAAATACATAATGAATATTTTGTATTCAGCAACAGCAACAAAAAAATATAATTAGTTTTGGGTTGCGTACAGGGTATTCTATAGTCGGTTGCGTCCGACTATAGCCCTTGGCTTTCTAGTTTTTTTTTTTTTGATTTCGTTGTCAATCACCACATTCAATAACAATCACCCCTAGGGTGAAACAACAACAAAACAATTAAAAAATTTTTAATGGCACGTTTTCCCAAACAGCCGGAGTGTTACGTCAAACAAAAAGAACATCCAAGACGCTCGCGATTACTATTTCCTTATAGATGTACAGTCGGACTTCTCTATAACGAATTCATTCGGGCGGCCAATCAATTCATTAAAGAGAGCTTTCGTTACAAGGAGGTTAAAGAAAAATTTTACTTTGACATAGTCTATGTCCTTCTTCTGGATATTAGTGTTCTCGATACGAATTCTTTCTCATATCGAACCAACACATTCCGCCGACCCTCTGCCAACGTCAATATTTATCATGAAATTTTTGTCATATTAGGAACATGAACAAAACTGCATGCCAGCACCGGGACTCGAAACGCGGACATCATTTATTTTAGCCCGTGAGTCGTTACTTGAGCCATAGCGTCGAGTTGTTGCTGATGTGCTATTTTTAGATTTTATGTATGTATATATCAAAGGCATTGTTAGCCACTGTTTAGATTTGTGCTTTTTTTAGATTTTATGAATTTTAGCCACTGCTTTTCGAAAACTCGATTTGGTGCAGTGCGTAGAGTCGTGGTCTTGTACTAGTTTGTTGTTGGTCTCAATGGGTGCGGGAGTAAAACTTTTATTTATATTTTTACAATTTTTGATGTGAAACATCATTTCGCTTGCTAGAGTGGAATTTGATTTAAACCTGACGTGAGGTCTAAGTCTAACAGCAACGTTCGATACAGCTACAGCGCTTGATTTAGATCTAAATCCAACAGCTTGAGATCTGAGTTACTGGAATAAGTGTGCAATCAAGATGGACGTAATCGTTAAATGCTAAGATTTAAAGCTGAGTGTCCACTGATCAAACATCAAACATCAAAAATTTTTAAAAGTTTTTGATGCGCGGCAAAATTGCAACAACAAATTCTCAAATAAAATGCACCGGAATGTTTGATGTCTGATGCTTGATCAATGGACACTCAGTTTAAGTCGCTGACAGTTAATAAATAATTGAACTCCATGCTCTTGTTTCTTTTATTGTTATTATTATTTTATTTTAATAAATAAAAATATATAAATTAAATAAAAGTAATTTTTTAACTTCATCAGAAAGGTGTCAGTATTTTATAAATGTTAGTATTTTGTATATTTGAATCGTATTTTATCATAGACAACATTGTCGACATTATAACCTGCTTTCGTATTCATTTATGTCGTATTTCTTTTAGCTTAAGACCCCGTTGCAATGTTTTTAAGTATTGTTTATATATTCATTTCAATAAGTAAACTCTGGATAAATAAATAAATAATATTTTCCTAGTTATCATGAATTGCAGTTTTTTTTTTAAATAAATAGTTATAGCAATAGTTTTCGTGCCGTATTTGGTGATTATAGGTCTAGCCATTTCCGAGATCCGTGCGCTGTAACATACATTTGCACAAATTTAATATACCATTTACCATTTTTTGGTACAGGGTATAAAAAATTGATAATAAACGTTGATAACGAAATGTGTGGCTGAAACATGTGCGCGCTCTTAAATACACTTTCTCTTTTACACATACTCTTTAGTCGTAGTTGCTCTCATGTATATTTCTTACACACACCAAATTTTGGCCAATCACAAACTGCAACTTGAGTATAAACATATATTGACCAATCAGAAACATCGATGAGTGACTTTGCACAAACACAAATGTATATACATAACATACAAATATATCCTGGAATCCTCTTGATTGTTACAAGCATTTAATTTTAAAGACGCAGCAGTTGTATTCGATTAAAACCTTAATGGCAAAATCACATAAGTCTACCGTTTAATAAAACGACAACTTTTGACAGGGTTAAGCAAAATCATGCACAACTTTATTTTAAACTAAATGAAGCAAGGATTCAAACCGAGCAAGTGACCAATCAGATTGAATTCTTATTACTAGCTTGTTCATCTAAGAGTAATACAAAAATTTCTACTCATGTTAATGGAAACCCAAGCTGAGGTTATTTCGTTTTTGTCCAAGAGAATAATTAAGAGAATAATAGGATATTTAAAGCAGCAGATCATTCACTTATACTTGTGCATGTAAAACTCGTTTCTATTAATGTAAAATTTTTAAGTCTAGTCAAAAGTAAATTGTAAAAATACTATTTTAATAATTTTCTGCTCATACATGCCGCATGCAAAATGATCGACTATTAATTCAAATATTTACAGTTACAGTTCAAAGAAAGCAATCGGTAATAGTGCTTAACATTGCATTAATAATATTTGCTATCCTGGATCCATATAAAAGATTGTTAAATTTGTCCTCTAGAAGAGGCGCCTGGGCTAGGGCGTGCACAAGACGATTTATTGCGATTTAATGTTTTGACACAAAATACATGCAATTGTTGTCACCTCGTCAGAATGTGCAGGCTGCTCGCTTCTGACTAGACAACATACGAATTCAGCAAAGAGAAGAGCAGCATTTAACGTTGTTCATTACTGTTTTTAGTGATGGTGCAAACAGGTAGAGTTTCCGCAGAGCAGAGCACGAAAATCGTTCTATCTCATTCTGATGCACTATGCTAGAAAGAATCTCTCTCTTCTTCTCTCTCTGACAACACTCAATGTCATCACATGCACATCATCATCATCCATGCAATGGTTGCGACAAGCGTCACTTGTAGCTTCATCATCAAGAAATAAAAAATAGAAAACGTACGTTTGTGAAGATTGTGAATTTGGTAAGTGTAAAACTTTTTATTGTTATAAAAACTGTGCACTTCCAAATAATTGTTTGTTTCTGCAGACAAAAAGTCTTTATTCCAGTTTTATTTTTTATTAGTAAATTAAATTTAACAAAGAGATTTGGCTGTAAACATTCACAGTGTTGCAAAATCGACTGCAATTTGCTCATTCTCACACACTCGCGAGTATTGTCACCTAGTAAAATTTCACTTTTTGCCTAGGCAAATGATTTTAGGGCCTAGTTTTACTAGGTATACTGTAGTCAGTAATATTAAACGTCAGCTGATACAGCATCACAGGCAACTTCATTAAAGTGATACTGCTAACAATTCACAGTTAAAGTTCCTTTTCAACTTTTAAAGTGCGTGAAAAAGACTGCATAAATTGCAATGAGACGGTCGAATCAAATGGTGGCGTGGAGCCAATGAGAAGCTTACACAAAAACGACAACTATTTCGTCTGCGAATATTGTGAATAAATCACACACACTGGTGTATGATCAATGTGAAAATCGAACACAAATTAATTTAAACCAAAAACCAATGATAAACATGTCACTTGGTCCTTTATAAACATTATTGAGTTATTTTGAATTAATAACATCAAATTGAATGCAAAAATTATTTTTGTAAAATTTAAATTTGATTTTTTAACGTATGTTAGTTGGTAATAAGAATATTAAATTATTCAGCCTGTCCTCAGTCCGTGATAAAGTTGTCGTGCGGTCCGCTTGGTCCGTAAAAACTCATCCCTGTCATAAAAAATTAACGAAGAGGACCCAAAGGCAATTCTGTGATGACGTAGGAAAGAGGTAAAATGGACGCTCCATCATGAGAGAACACAACATCAACCCCCCCGATTCCAATTTTAATGCGTTTAAAACCAGTTTTTTCAAAAGTGCCAATTATCTTTAGTTTGATTTTTAAATTACGCTGTTTAAACCAAAATATGTGGAATTGAGTGGTCTACTTTTATTTCGATTATTAATGTGAAAATACCAGAAAATATCGGTGTACAACTCTGATAGCACCTTTTTATTGCAACATCCTGTGAGCGCAAATTTAAAAAATCAAATTCCAAATCAGCTAACTGAAAGTGAAATATATCGATAATAAATTTATCAAAGTTCAATCCCGCAATGGAAACCATAACCGGGGTAATTATTGAATGAAGCGATGTTTTTACCCAGAAGAGCAAAACTGTTCTCTTTTTTTTATTAGAATTGGTTCTTTTCTACTTTTGATTGGCTTAAGCAAAAGAGTTTGAAAATTATTTAGCATCTAAGTAAAATCCGGTTATTTTTCGCTATCAACGCTGAAAATTGTCAATATATAATCTGATAATCTCAACATAAAAATGCACCACTAGAAATGATCGGAGCCTAAGCCCACCGCTAATAATAAGAACATTGTTTTCCGTTTAACACAGGTTATTTTAAAATGAAATTTGCTCTTTTTACATGTTTTTTGGCGCATCCTCATATTTTTAAGTTACAGCCGTGGTTACTAGCCTAATGGTATTTGTGACATTTCCAAATACGGTCACACTGATGCTGCGACCATTGCTTTTTTGTATGCGGTTTGTCAGCCAGTGAGCTTGCTGTAGTGTACATTCTAAGCATTCGAGCATTTTAGAAGTTCTAAAATGTCTGCAATGGCTAACGTCGATAAAGGCGAACTGATGGAGCAAGTCAAGCAACAAATTGCAGTAGCAAATGCTCAGGAGCTCTTAACGGTAAGCATAATTACAAAAATTGGTAACATGTTCAGTGCTGATATTACAAGCAACATAAGTGACGTAACTTAAAGCATTTTGCAATAAAACCTTTGTTGATAATTACAAGAAGTCTAAGAACTAATTCAAAATTGATTCGCAGAAAATGACTGAAAAATGTTTCAAAAAGTGCATTTCGAAACCAGGCGTGTCACTGGACTCATCTGAACAAGTTTGTACTAAATTTAAGACAAAAACATGTGCCGAGCGTTAAATGATTAACTCTCCTTTCCACGTTACAGAAGTGTATCTCCATGTGCATGGATCGGTTTATGGACTCTTGGAATTTGGTTTCGCGCACATATGGTAGTCGACTGCAACGAGAGCAAAATAATATGTGATAATTAATTAAATCAAAACGAAGACAAACTTACTCATTTTTTGTTATTTTTATTGACTTTAAACTAATTTTTGCAGAAACTATGAGGTCGAGCGTGAACTTTATCCAACTACGGCTACTTCCTACCTTAAAATCGATTTGCTCCATGCTGACGGAATATCATTTGACCCCATTTGGGTACGGAAGTAGTCTTACAGTTAATTTTGTCATTTAATAAGTCTAACTTAGACTATCTGCCGAAAACCGTTTTGTACGAATATTTTTGCCGTTATTTTGACATGGTTTTATGAGTAAGCTCTCACTAACGATGTTTTCCATACAAACTCTGCACGACACGAGACTGTCGGTGTATTTGGGCTATTTGGATTTATTTGTAATCAATTAAAAAAGCCAACAGCTTACTCCCTAGCTCGGTCCAAAATAAACACGATGTGTCCAAAAAAAGATGTTACATGCTTAATATAAGCAGTCCAATGTTGTCACCATGTCGTGTTTCAATTATTTCTGAGAAGACGAATGTACTGAGGAATAATTCCTGAAATGTTTCACCAGCGGGAAATTGCGTTTTTAGGATTGCCACCTTTTATGTGTTTTGTGTTTGTTATCTGTTTCACTACGTTGTGTTAGTATTGCCAACTTCACTCACACAAAGTACATTGCGTTACTTTCTGTGAATGAGTGAATTAAATGAAGTGAAGAAACCGCTTGCTTAATGTTTAATTTCAATATTTTGCCAATACAATTTGTTTACAAATTTCTAATCAAACTGAAATGTTTCCTTCGGCACAACGAGTCTGTTCCGAGTATGTCACACCATTTATTATGAAACTTGGTGCTGTACGTCGCTGATTACTGCTCTTGCTTAATTTAATTACGTTATTTCGAACTTTGGCAACTTTTTTATTCTGCTTTTAGTTTTTTATAGTGATCCTTTTCTTTGCTATTATATGGCGACTCGCAAGCATAAGATGCCTGCAATAATAATAAATAATAGCTTAGAATTAGATCTAGAATTATTAAATAAATTGCATGTGCCATTGTGTGCATGCTTTTACAAAGATATTTAATTGGTCATAAATATATGCAATAACAGTTGACTCATTAAATTAACTCCTATAATATATACAACAATAAACATAAAAATAATCCTCAACTATGTGAACAGTTTGCCAAAAGTCAGCCAAAGTAATTTCATTGTGATGGCAAAGACCAGCAATTTAATGCACTGATGCAGCCAGTACAATCTGCCAATGTCCAGAAAACAAACATGAAAAGAAACAGCAATTCAAAAGACAAACTAAACCATTTCTAACAAAATATCGTACCTTTTCCAACGCACCAGCGCCTTTGGTATAGTGTCTAATGGATCATGGAGCAAGTATTGTCTGATACCACGGAAATATTGTTGTAAAAACAGGTCCCAGTCTAGTTGCCGCATATCAAAAAAAAATATTTCCTTATCCTTGTCCGCGAGTTGTCGCCACAGACATTGTACATTATCGGTTTGGAAGTCCCATTCACGCATTGAGAAATACGCGATGACATTCATGAACTTGTGTATCTTCTTATAAGTGTTTAACAACCTGCGAATAAAAATGATCATGTAATTTGTAAATTTGAAGTGGAAATCCATTCAACGGCAGTGAGCGTCTCCATTAATTACCTTGGCTTTTTGCCGAAACAAATGCACAACATATCAAAGATAGAGGCCGGCAGATAGTGCAGAAACAATATCGCCAGCATATGCATTATTTTATTTGGTGTATTCGAGTAGCACAAATACCAAAATGCTTTTAAAGTTGGGTACATAAGACCATATTTTGTTGTTTTCGTTGTGAATTCACCCCATGTTAGTTGATTGTCCTTTGCTGTACAAAAATTATATACTGGTATATCTTTTGCCATTTCAACCGAACTAAGAACAAAATAAATCATACGTTAAAAACAAATAGACTTTAATCATATGTATATAAAGTTAGTCACAAAAGTATTTTTTTTATTTTTATCATTGTGGTTATTTTAGAAAAAACATTTTTGTGACCATCTCTTTAGGGGTGTTCAGACTCTTGTGCAAATGGTCTAGCATCGTTGCATGAGTAAAATGGTCGAGCATATTTTTGCCCAACACTAACAAAATACACAGAGATACTCATGTTCGGCTTTTGCAAAGTGGCTACACCTAATATCCTAACTATACATTTGCAAGATTAAAGTGCGAACTAACAGCTGTTTGCAAAAGTGGCAATAAAAGCAAAAAAAATATTAAATAATTATTTAAAATGAAAAACCTCATAAAAATGGACGGAAGAAGAAGTGGCGAAAAAAACTGCATGTTTTTGTATTTTGGTGAATATTTTACTGTTATTTGAGTGGTTTAACACTTGGTGTTGCACAGAAAACCAAAAAGGTCGTTCAGAATTTATTTATTTGTGCAAATATGTGCAAGTGCACAAATACACGAGACTCTGAATAACCCTTGTGTTTTTGAGCAAAAGTGGGCAAATGAAAGTGAAAAATCGCCGAATTTGTGGATGTCTTACATTTTTTGTGTACCGTAATTACGGCCGTATTTATTAACCGATTTATATATTTATATGTATATATTTATTTTAAATCGGTTCAGTACTTTCGGAAATGAACAAAAAAGAACGTTTTTCCTCTTTGATTTTTATTTATATATTTTATATACTATATATGAAAAGTCTAATTAGTTTATTTATAATATTTTGATATTGAGTCTGTTATAAAGTTAAAAATATTGTTTAACTTAAATTGTAACAAATAACTAGAAAGACAGGGCGGACCCGACTATAGAATACCCTGTCCCCGATCCACGATTCAATAAATTTCTTTTTCTTGCGGGTTTGATAATAAATTAAGGATATAGAGCAGCTATTGGTTGTAGCTGTGCATTGCCTCCTTTACGCCTTTTATTCTTCTTCTTATAATTCGAGTTGGGTGTGAGGGACATTTTTGAATGCGCTATATTTTTAATGAGCTAATCTTACTAACTGCTTTAGAAAAAAAGGTCAAAATTTTTGTTCTTAAAGAAATTGGTGTGCCAAAATTTGATTGACTGACTGTATATCCAGCCATCCAAAATCTGATTGATACGATAAAAGAATTATAACCAAATTTAGATGCTCATAAGTATTTGGATTGTCCATTAGCAATATACGCGTTTATGCACTGCAATGTAGTAATGTGGCTTGCACATACCTGTGTCGTAGTGAAATGTCCCAGGAGGCAGCTATAATGCAATTAACACATAAATCCACAGGCACCATGTTTGCAATTGCTTTTGGATCACAACGAAGTGTGCGCAAGACACCGGTACCGGCACCAGCTATCGCACCAGTTGGCCCATAAAAATTGTCAATCCAGCCACAAACGGGGTCCTGGTACGTTGAAATAACTGATGTATAATATAAGAATTATTAATACAAGAATTCAAATCTCCATTGCGTAACTAAACTTACCAATACCTGGCCGGAACATACCAACTGGTATAGATTTTGCATTTTGTTTCACCACATCTTCTGCAATAGCTTTGGTAAATGTGTACGTGTTGGGCCACTTCCCCAGTAAACTAAATATGTAATCAAAAATATTCTTACATGACTTACATATGCACAGCGCGCCTCGACTTGAAGACAACTTACACTGGTGTCATATGTTCCAATAATTGGTCTGGTGCGCATTCGGTTAACAACATCAAATTATTGGCATCTCCGGGTGGCGGATAAAATTTCTCCTCAATGTGCTTCAGAGGACATTGCGTGTATGCTGTCGAAACATGCAGCATACTTCGTAAATTTTTCATCTCTTGACAGAGCAACATAACATCTCGAGCAGCACTGACATTAATCTGCATGGCAACTTTTAATTTTTCGTCAAAACGTACCGTTGCTGCCATGTGAAAGACTATATTCACATGTTCGATTAGTGTTTGCCGGTCTACATCACTCAAACCTAAGCCCGGCAGCAGACAATCACCGGCGATGCCCTGTATATGATGCCGATATTTTGGAAGGATTTTCTTCATAGCGTCAAATATCTAAACTCATATTGGAAATTCTTCAATTGAAAATAATTGCAAGCGTTTAATATATATACCGGATCGTTAAAAATGCCTTCAACGCGAGTGAACACATCCTTATTTTTCTTATTGCGCACAAGTATGTAAACATTGTTGATTCCAGGGCAGGATGAGAACAATTTATTTAATAATACTGAAAAGATTACGAGCCAAATTTGTCTGCATTAAGTATTTCATTTTATTTGTTTACTCACTCTTGCCCAGAAATCCAGTACCACCAGTTATTAATATATTTGAGCCGCAAATAAACCTTTGCACTTGGGTTAAATTTGGCCCATACTGCAAATCGTCTGTACCCATTAATGAAATTTATTTAAACAAACTGTAATTAAATCCGAATGGTTATTTTCGTGCATTGGCTACTCTGTAACCCAAATTAATTGCAATTCTTTAATCCGAGTTGCATGCTTTCCTTATGTTTTCAGTGGAATTTTTCCTTGTAACGGAAATATAACGTTGATATTGATCTGTGAAAATACACATAGCAAGAGCAAAAAATACGATGTTAGATTGTGGCTTTCTTGGGAATGCAAAGCGACAGCACACTTTTTTGTCGAACACGAGAGTGTAAATTTAGAAAACTTAAGTTTTTATATTTTTATATATAACTTAAGAATTAATGTTAATTTTTCATTGAAACTTATGTCTTTCTTTAATAAAATTACATGTATTAAAACTATCCATCAATCCGAAAAATTCGATAATCCAAATTGGGCCTGCAATCATTACTTCGGATAAGCGAGATTCTACTGTAGTTATATTTTTAAAAATATATGAAGCAGATTGGTGAAATTTGTTACATATGTTAGGGGCACCCGGAGAAATAAGATGACTATTAAAAGTAGGTGGTGCCACGCCCAATGTAAATATATTTCTAGGAATCTACCTAGTTATTTTAAATATAAAAATCTGACTGTTTCAAAACAGAAAACCAAAACGCATAGCGAAGCAAGCGGTCCAACAGTCATAATTTACACCCACCCACAGGCAAAGGACAGCCGAACGCATATCGGCACAGCGACCAAGCGCATTGCGCTTGAAAACACTGCGCAAAGCACAAGTACAGGTGAACGACCTTCGGCTCTGCTTTCCCACGCTCATGTTGCCCTTGTTAAAGACAAAGCTTAATATTACATCAGGCTGTCATAATTGCAAAAAGCAAAATCACATAAATCAGCAAGTAACGAAGGAGAGCTCTGGTACACTAAATATATACATATGTATAAGTTGTCTCTGGTAAAACGAAAGGTGGTTTCATTGCCAAAACAAGACAAAATCAACCTTTTGTAGACAATAAATGTTTATTTCGGATATAATAAGCATAAAAATATGTGAAAATTGGCGAGTATGTATGTATTTATGGTTGTTGTGTGCGACCATACTACTTTCTTTCAAAATTCCTTTATATTGACATTCGTTGTAACGTTGTAGCTGATTTTAAATGGTAAACACGATATTCACAGAAATCATGTTAATATGAATTTGTGCAATTATTTAAGAAAAAATAAATTTTTAATTGTAAATGCTTATGTTGTGTTGTTTCTGCAGGCAAGCACTTTAGCAGTTACATAGCTAATAATGGTTTTTGGCAAAACGCATTTTTGGTTACATAATATTCAACCATTATCATTTGGAGTTGCGATTTTATCATATGCCAAAAGATACACGGGTTGATATTTACATACATATGAACATATGTACACATATAAATATTCTGTAGGTTTGCGTTTTTCTGTTGTCTTCCGTTAGTATTTTCAGTTTTATTTTATAATTTAAACAAAACGGTTTAATAACTTTCACTTTACGATCTTGCAAACAAACAAAAACGCTTCGATGTATTCATTTATTATTCGTTGCTCGTCGTACACGTACAGATTGTGTATGTGCATGGTATCAGCGCGACGCTGGCACAGCGTGTGCGTGTGTGTGTTTTACGTGCACAAATCTCGACATACCGAAATGCCTACAATTTATATCGAACTAAGTAGTTGCGGCCGATCCACAACTCGAATTCTCTCAAATTCAAGAAATGCAAGTGCTTCATTTTGATTTTGCGAAGTTTCAACACCCCGTGGTAAGCATAAAAATAAAAAAAAGCCCTTATGGTGTAGTAAAAATTAATCGGACGGTCATTTGCATGTGAGCAATGCTACTCTGCGACGAGAGTGCAATTTGAGCGTTAAACCTTAAGAGAGAAGTTTGCTTTTCCAGACAGATAGAGAGATGAGAGACAGCTCACGAACTCCTTTATACGTACCCACATAATAGTGTCTGCGCTGTATTAAGCCCGCGGGTAGCAGTAGCACAATAGCGAACTCTTAACCAAACGAAGGCGAAATTAAATGTTGAATCATAAGTATACACATATATATTATTTACACATACATACATACATATGTATGTATTCATCCATTTGACATGCTAAAAAAATGGGAACAAATATTTTCTTCTTGCGGCACGAAAATTACGAAAGAAATACAAGACAAGTTCGGTTTTACGCTTACATACGATTTGTATACAATAAACCAGCGGCAGGTGTGATATACATACATATATGTATACAATATTTCGATTTTAGATAGACTTTTGGGCAACAATTACACAACAGTTTAACAATGGTTCAAATAACTATGTAAATGAGATCTTCGCGGGTTTGTATAGCGCTGTTAGCCAACAATAGTGATGCGAGTCATAAGAACAGGACTATTTTGTATAAATTTTAGTTTTTTCGCAACATTTTTTTTATTTGATTCTTATTCCACTAAGAGATAAGCCAAACCAAGGGTTATGATAACGCCTAGGACAACACAGCCTATACAGCAAATGCAGTAGGTGTCTAACAACAAGTACCGGGGTTTTTAAAATAATCCTACTACCCTGATGGGTAAGGCGACCTAGCCTGATTGCACTGTAACCGAATGTGTGATAACGTGAGTTGACCAAATATTTAAATAAAATGCAGTACAGAACATTAAAATTCTAGCAATAATATTCTTTGATAGGAAACTCTTACAGTTAATTTAACTCAGACGGAAATACACTGAAAACTGATTTTGTGACTTACTCTGTGAAAATTACAAATATACTTTAATAAAAAGCAATAAAGTTTTCGAAAGAGAAATAGCTTCGCGAGTTGTTATTTTTCATATATTTTAAGCTTATGCTTATAGCTGCCTATAGTACGATCGCAACAAAAAGTTAATAATAACACTGCCAACAGTTCGGCTGCCCTCAGGACATGTTTATGCATGCTCTCAAATTGTGGGTCATAATTGACCTAGATCAATTAGATTATGAAACCGATCGGTTTGCGAACTAATATTAATAATTTGTGATTTGGTAAATTAATATGTACACACTATAAGGCTGGATAAATGTATTAAAATTTTGTTTCAAATTGGTACATTGGAATATTGTACTCAATTTTCGAATACAAAAGTCGAAATTGGGTAAGCTGTTGTACAAATTAACTTTATATGGATATCGAAGGACATTCAAACCGAAATGAATAAAATAAGAATGACGTTTCTAATGAATATGAATAAATGAATAAACTATTAAGAAATAACCTACTTAGTTTATTATTTGTTTGGTTTCTAAATTAACTAAGCACAAAAAAAAATAATAAACTAAGTAGTATTTTTCTCTATAATTGGAAATTCTTCAAATTCTTATTTTTAGTTTTGTATACTATGAATGGTCTTTCACTCCAGTATTTATATTTACTTATATTTATTTTAATGAATGCGGACAAGTATTTAATGAAGTATTTTTGAATGCACACCATGTAGCCCTTTATTACATATTTCCAAACATACGTATATGTATGTACTATTTTTTAAATAAAAAAATGTTGTTGTTTAAAAACGCGAGACTTCTAACATCTTTTAATCTTATTGCTGTCAAGTCGAAATATATAAAAAATCTGCAAGTTTCGGTTTTAAAAACTCAGTAAAACGTGTACTAAAGCAACACAATTATACATTAGCTTGATGTTTTCTTTCTGGTTTAAATTGTAAGTTTGAAATGAAATGCAATTTTTGCTTAAAAAGTTAAACAACTTTTTAAATATGTTACATCGTTTCCCGCTCACAGCAAGTCTTTAGCCATCAATCTTCTACACAACATCTTGACTTAAATAAGGATCTGATACACCGCTCCATGTATCACCATAAAATCTACTTATTGTCGATATGACAAATTGTAACTAAAACAAGACCAACAAATTTTATACTATATAACATAATTTATATATATATAATTTAATATCAATAAAATTTAATGAATATATATAATTTCTAGTACTAATAGAGCTATTGCACGTCAAAAAACAATTTTTTTATATGAGCGAATTGTAAAATACTTGCGCTTTTTTCACGCACATTGTAGATGTTATATAAATTACGTATTAAACTAGCTATCTTTATGTATTTTTTAGCAGCGCACAAATGAATTTCAACGGTTCGTTCGCAATTGCAGTTAATGAACGTTTATTACAAAATCCCGGAAAAAGACTTTAAAGCACACAAAAAATATTGTCAACGTCCGCATTACGCGATCGACCCCGACGACTACTTTTTGAAGTGTGTCTACTTTCTGCTCTGACAAGCACGAACAAAACACAGGCAATAATGGTTTCAAAAAAGGTGTAAGTCTGTTAAGTGGCTGCGCCGGCGCATATTTAACGAAAACAACAAAAAAAAAAAAACTTATTTAAATTCATTTATTCACCATAAGTCACAAAACCAAGTTTGCATGCATGCACGAACATATTTATGCATATGAACATACATATGTATATGCATACACACGCATAAACCGGACATACAGACACAACAATCAAAAACTCACACACTGGAGACCAATTGTGCTAAAAAAAGAAAATAAATAAACAGCAACTGCCTCCAAGAGAAGTGAATGTAATGTTAATGTTAATTTTAACGTCACAACAATGCTCTGCGTGCGTGAGAGAGAGATACAGCATGGTAACAGTCACTTAACATCAGCCGAAGCTTTCTGTTAATTAAACATTTTAAAGATGGCTTTTAGGCCCTGCAACAACAATTTACTCGCGAAATTGCCGTGCCGGGTTTTGAACTTTTGAATGTTTTCCAAAAGCGAACGCCATGACAGTGACACTTTAGGATAGCCAATCAGAGCTTTGCAGCTCTCCCGATGCGCTCGCGGCGAGATTGCAAAGTGAGGGTGCTAATGCGTCAATGTTGCCACTTACTACCAATTGAGCTGAAAAATTCAACCGAAACTGTTTCCACCAAAACGGCAACACTGACACTGACTCATCGATCAACAGCAGTGGTGGTAGTATCGTCTTCATCGTCGCTCATTCAATTGTGTGTGCTTGAATGGTTTTATGCTCTGCAAACTCTTGTATAGAGAGAGTATACTATACAGAAGCTGTCATGGCGACAGGCTTACTCCTCTTAAAACCCGGAATTGTATCTGTACTGAGCTCCTGAAACTATTAGGGTTGCCACGTCGCAAAACTGAGTCCGGTCGCCGGTGATGACTTATAACGGCGAGCTGTCACGTCGCAAAAATTGGGTCCGGTCTCAATGAATCACACCAACGGACCGTCCTGGACCGGTCCCACGAAGCAGGATTTTACGTTGCCTACCACTTCTTCGGTGTTGTTGATAAATAATAGGGCTTACTGAGCACGAAACCCTTCTTTCTTACTCTCACACACTATAAGTGCTAGAGGTGTCAAACTATCGATGGTCACACCATCGATAGTTTTCGATATTTTTAAAAAAACTATCGATATTATCGCGATAATATCGTTAAAGAAGAAATTTAAAAAAAAATCTTTAATGGAACCTGCAAAAATATTAATTATATGTAATATGGACTCATTATGCGTTTACACAACTGTGGTGTATCACCTATTAAATTTTCTTACCGTCAGCCATCTCGAAAACTGTATTAATAACACGCCTTCAGCACCACATGCACCACCCGCACAATTAGCACTACCTGCACAATCAGCACTACCACCGAAAAATTGTAAAATTGCACAAAATTTAACTATTTCAACAAATAGAATTTTCGGAGGGGAAATTACCTGCGCATCGAATGATCCAGAGAAATTTTAGTGATGAAGTTCACAATGCTACATTACAGTCACTATCGATAGTATTTTAAAACCATCGATAGTGTTTGAAAATTAAAACTATCGATACTATCGATAGTACCATCGATAGTTTGACACCTCTAATAAGTGCTACTTCTGATGTTTTCCTATGCATGTGCTGCTCCCACTCATGCTTTTAATGGCAATTGCTTGTCATTATTTTGATTCCGGTTTTTTTTTTTAATTTAATTTTTGTATGAATATTAACATATTGAAGAAGCAAATAAAGATATTTGGAAAGTAATCATGGATGTGAATTTAATTAGAATATTGCAAATTTCCAATTCACCACATGTTGCTTCCCCATCAAACCTCTCCTACTACTAACAGCATACTGCTATACCGCTCTCACACCGTGTGTTGTATTTGTCATCAAACTGGTCATTTCACGGCTTTTGGGAATTTTCGCTCACTTCAAAAATTACAAATCAAATTATATGCGCATTTGAAAAGCAGGAAATTTCGATTTAAAGCCATCAATTTGAGCGAAAATTGACAAAAGCGATGAAATGACCAGTTCGATGACAAATTTCTGCAGAAACTTGACTAATTCAACATCATTCTGTCAAAGCCACCAAAAACATTTAAATACGAAGACAATCACCACTCACAAGTCAGTTTGGAATAAAAAAAAGCGCTTGAGGTTTTTTGACTAGATGGTGTTGATCCCCATATAACGTGCAGTAGTAATCCGATTATATCAAATGAACGAAATGTTTAATAAGTAAATCAGTTGACATCATGACGTACTTAAATAATAACCAGTCCCAAGATACTTCCATTTAATCATAATTGCTTATTAGCCGTATAAAAAAAAATTTTTTTTTGTTTACTGATTTAAAAAAAAATGTGTGTATATACTTTATGTAATTTACTTTTGCATCGTTGTCTTTAAAATTATGCTAATAATTTGAATTGTTAAGTTTATAAGTTTTATTTTATATCTTAAGATATATGTTATGCATTCAAAATTAAAAGAAATATAAAAAATATTGGATATAACTTAAAAGCCAATAGAATTATTATTAACACTTTTATATTTGAAATGCCTACTACAATAAGTACATACTAATAAATTATAATTAAATATACTTGTATCAGATCGCCGCTGATTGTGTTCAAATAAGTTTAGGTTATACATGTGTATGTATGGTATTACACGTCATATCATATGTGTGTGTATGAGTCTGTGTTTTTAAGCTGCCAGCTAATTATATATATGTTTATTTATTTATAAATTATATATATAGAATTATATATATTTACATTTAAGTGATCAATATAATTGCTAAATTATGGTGTCCAATTGTCTAGCTTGATGTAGAATTTTCTTTTGATGACCTACTAATGTTATACCCATGTCGGATAATTGTTGAGCTGTTAACCTTGAGATCTGTATAAAAAAAAAAATAAAATATAGAGCTGAAACTTTTCTAATTTGCTTATGTTGGTTTGTGCAGTATAAATAAAATTATGTACCTGTAAAATTTTCGAATATTTCTCAATAATTTCAATATCAAATTCTTAACAAAAATCTTAATAAAAAATTTGTAAAAATAAAAAATAAAGAAAAATAAAAAATTTAATTAATAAATAAAAAACAGAAGAATAATATTCCATAAAAAAGATAACCAAAAGATAGAAAAGAGCAGCCGTATGCCTTTTATTTCATACTGCACAACCCAATGTGTAAGCAGAGTAATATGCAAATAAGCTATCTACCTGTTGAGCATTCACTAAGTTAGCCTCTTTAAAATGTTGCGTATAACGTGACATTTTTATATTTTCCAGCCATAAATCAGTGCTTATAAATATATTGTGGCCGCGTTGTCCGTCTAAAATATGGGCATTATCGTTCTCTGGCGAATTCCGTGTCGTAAGCAATGATTGCGGCTGCCTGGCAAGATTATCTAGTGTAGTTACAATGCTGGCAAAAGTGGGACGATGTGTACGTTGTTTTTGCCAACAGTCCAACATTAATTGATACAAAGCTTCCGGGCAATCCATAGGCGCAGGCAAACGATAGCCTTTCTCTATGCTTTTTATCACATCCTAAGATTTAATAAAAATAAAAATTAGTAAAACTTAGTAATGGCGTTTTAACTAAAAGGTTTGAAAGCTTTTTCTTACCTGGTTTGACCAGTTCCAATATGGTCGTTCACCATAAGACATGACCTCCCACAAGACCACGCCATATGACCAAACATCCGATGCTGAGGTAAACTTGCGAAAAGCGATCGCTTCCGGTGCCGTCCAACGCACTGGAATTTTTCCGCCCTATAGCAACACAGTATACATAAGCAAATGCATAATAAACAATCGATTACGTAGAAAACTTAAAGATCAAAGCACGTGCACATACCCTTGTTGTGTAAGCGTCGCTTGCATTTTCTATTTCGCGTGATAAACCGAAGTCGGCTATTTTGCATATTAACTGTGCATTCACGAGTACATTGCGCGCAGCCAGATCGCGATGCACATAATTCATGTCGCTTAGATAAGCCATGCCGCTAGCAATGCCACGCAGCATAACAATTAATTGCAGCGTTTGAAACTTTCCATCGTTGACACGTAAGAATGTATCTAGACTGCCGTTCTCCATGTACTCTGTGATAATCATAACAGGATTCGAACGAGTAACAACACCCTGCAGATATATAACATTGGGATGATCGAACTGGCCCATAATCGATGCTTCTGTTAGAAAATCGCAGCGTGCCTTTTCGGACGAACCCGGTTTCAAAGTCTTAATGGCAACATCAATATCTTGCACAAAGTTTGGTGGTATCTTCAAGCGACCGCGACAAACATCACCGAATTCGCCACCGCCTATGTTTGAGTGTTAAACCAAGACAAGAAATAATCATAATCCCTTAAAAACTTTTGCAGAAATTTAAAAAAATAACACAAACCAATGATGGCTTCTATAGTTATGTAATTGGCATCAATCTCGCGTGCGAACTCTCTTATGGCTTGATTAGGATCTTCATATGTGTGTGGATCGACATAGCTGCGACTATTGCCGAACAATGGCGTTGTCACTGCAAAAAAAAATAAATTGTAGAACTAATTTGTAAGCAACTAACACCAAAGCTAAAAACTAAATAGCAAATGTTGTTAATCATCACGATACAAACTACAAGCAAAGCCAGACAGTTAGTCACCATCACTAAATATGAATTAATGAAACATAAAACAACTAAATACAGGAAAACAATATATAAAAAAACGAAAAATAGTAATCAAAATGAATTATAAAAATAAAAACTAGCAGATAAATATAATAAAAAAACTAATTATTACAATGAAAAAATACTTAAAGAACGAATAAAACATTTTAAAGAAATAAAAATCAAAATCTTCAAATAGTTGTAAACATAAACATGCGTTTCATTAATTTTAGATTATGTTTTATTTTAGAATTTGTAGTAAAATGAAATAGGATTTTTTCATATTTAACAAGAAAGGCAAGGGCTACAGTCGGGCGCACCGGACTATAGAAGACCCAGTAGTCAATTCAAAATTCAATAAATTCTTATAAATAAACTCGTTTTGCCTATGAATTAGAAGTCTTCGTGCCGAATTTGGTGGTTTTAGGTCTACCATTTTTTGGTACAGGGTTTGAAATTTAGAAAATCGATTTATCGGCGTCTATCGGCTGTATCCGCTATACAAGCGCGACTGACAACTAAGAACCCAACATGAAATATATTGCCTTTTGCTTTCAACGCGACGTTGTTGTAGTGGCACGGCAACGATTTCGTTGCCAAAAAGACTCTCCCGCTCGTAGATCCGATTGTCTGGTTCATTAGTAAAAGCATTAAATCTAATCACGACTTTGAGCTGCTTTGCTCAATAGTGAAGTTATAACGAAGCGCTTTAAATTTCAGCCACCGATCACAAAATACTTTTGGGTCTTGTACTAAATGTTAGCGTCACACAATTTGCTGTTAAATTTAGCCCAGCCAAAAATAGCGTGTTTTCATTCAGCCTCAAACTTGTAGATAAGCTAAGAAGAAGTATTAATAATTAATTATCAAACATTATCAAGAACTGACAACTGATTGAAGAAAAAGTAAATAAAAACCGAATCATGGCATGCAGTACTTAATAGTCGTTAAAAAAAAGTGTAAATATTTTAGGTTTTGTATTATTCATATATGCATATAAGAATGTGATTGGCCAACTGGTACAACTTAAAAACAATAAATGTATTTAATATTGATAAATATATATAAAAAATAATAATGATAATAAATGTATCTATAAATATTTAACCAATAACATTAAAGAGTTAATTGTTGAATACACCTATCCCCCGATTTACGCGGAGGAATTAAAAATGTTTAAATGTAAAACCAAAAGGTTGAGTTCTATTTTACATATAAAAAATGATAATTGTAGAGAAAACTATTTAAAACTGCTGCTTTCATCACTCGGTGGTTATTGATAAGCTTCTTAACGGCATCGAACTGGCGCCACGCTCTATTTCTTACACCATGATTAGAAATAGTATGTTTGCCAGTATTGCACGCGAACGGAAATTAATAATCATTTTTAAAAACTTAACTTTTACCAGATTTTGTTTGTTTTTTAAACCGCGTAAAAAAAAAATCGTGTAAATCGGGGGGTGTAATTGATTAAAAGAAGATGGCATGTTAAACATACATTCCAGTCCGAAAAGATAAACAAAAATTTAACAAAATAAATACCATTAGATTGCAAGGTCTTGACAATTGGAGTTGTGTCCATGGTATGAACTATAATGAATTGAAAAAAAATGTGTCATAAAATTTCAAAGTTACAAAAAAAACTGTGGTATTTAAAGAATGATCAAAAAATTCAGTTGCCTAGATTATTTAATAAACATAAAATAAAATAAAAATTGTTTATACCGAGTTATTTATACAAAACGAAAAAATAATAATACTATTAATAAAAAATCAAAACAAATAAAACAATTTTTCGATATTATTCAAGGGTTTTCAAAGAGTGCAAATATGTTTGTATAATATATTTTTTTTAAGTCAAGTTTTAACAACACAAGACACGAAAGACACTTACTATAGGTGACGACGAGTCCTTAAAAGATTGGGAAGTTTTTTGGATTGCAGGAAGGGTAAAGTTATTATATTTAAATTGTTATAATTATGAAATACGTAAATAAAGCAATTATTTTCGTTAAAGTTTAAACTCTCAACATTGACAAAGCTAAACTTTAACAAAGAGAATTCAACCAGGTCAGCTGCCTACGCTCAACCGTTTTCTCCCTCAGAACTACTTTTATAAAAAACGTCTTTCGATTAATGAAACGTCATTGGATACTTCAGCGATTACTCTTATAACGACTGTTTCTTATTAGTTGAAAAAAAAAATTGGTTTGGAAAAAACTTCTGCTAACGAAGATAGAATGCAGCCAAAAGGGATAGAATCTCAAATTGTATACATTGGAGTTCCAAGTAAACAATGAGTAAAACCTCGAATCAGAAAAAATTAGATTGGTCGCATGTCCTTGCAGTATTTGAAACATTAAAAATTAAAAAAAAAAAATGCATCACGGATATGTGTAAGTTCATAAACTCTCAAAAGACATACGGACCCTATGATGGGGGCAAGAACAGATCTACTGACATTATCTGACTGCATCTACTTAACTCAAAATTAGACGTTATACTATCAAATTCTCCACTTAACGATTAAATACGTTAAACAGATCTGGGGGAATAATGCTATGCAATGGATTTTTATATAAATCGTAAGTTGTGCACACAAGATTGCAATTATTTTATTGCACTAAATTATTTTGAGGGTACCTTCATTGCTTGCATAATCCATTGGCAGTGGTAGGTGATTACTCGACTTCTTGTCAAGTTCGTCCTGGTGTTTAGAGCGGAGGAATATTACGGTCGCCACAATCACTAACACTAATATGAAGACAAGTGCTACAGTAGCGCCTGCGACTATGCGCATTTGTATGGAGTCATCATAAACTGTTTTAAAGAATGTTTAAATATGAATAAATGTAGAAATGGGGATAAATCTATGGATATCTATATTTACCTGTACTAACGCTTTGATGTGTCTGCACGTAGACTATATTACTGTAGGTGCCGTAGCCATTAACGGTTTTACAACGTACTTGGAAACCGTATTCCGTGCTCTCTGCCAGATTCTCGACATGCGCCTTTGTTTCCTTTGTGTTTAACGTAGTTTTGTTGCTAGCATCCAGTTCAGATTTAGGAAACCAACGCACTTCGTAATACTCAACAGGGGCATCGTTTTGCAGTGGCTTGTCCCAGGCGAGACTGACCTCATTGCTGGTGGTTGCCACAACGCGTACATTGAACACATTCGACAGTATTGCCGATTCGGTAGTTATAACGATTTCAGCATATTCTGTTTTGATTTCGTTTAAATTCAACGGCTCCTTGGCGGCATTAACCGAATTATTATTGGCATTCAAAGCCGTCGTGGTGTATTCAGCGTCAGTTGCGGTTGTTTCATTGCTAGATAATTCCGGCTCGACAGCATAGGAAAGGCCGTTTATTGCATGTATCTGCACTGTATACGTAGTCACCGGTTCTAGATTAGTAAGTGTTAGCTTCGTCTCATTGAATGTGTCTGCCGACGGATTAAACACGACGTTCGATGTGCACGCCTTGCAGCGAACTTTGTACACAATCTCGCTCAGGTATTTCGAGGAATGTTGTGCTGTTAGCGTTCTTTGCGGTTCTCTAGTCGGCGCATTCCATGCTATAATAGCACTTGTTTGGTCCACAAACAAAAGCGTCAAGTTAGTTGGCGCACCCGGCGGCTTGTAGCAAGGCATGTGCCTGCCATCTCGTGGATGTCTATAGTAACCCCACAAACACTTACAGTATGGTGCTGCTACTTGAGTGGCATTCGAATTTTCGGGGCAGGGCACGCATTTACGCACTTCAGCTGATTTGAAAGTTCCTATTGGACATTCTATTAAAAAAAAAAAAAAAAAAAACGTTTTATTGAAATAGGTATAATATGATTTTATGCTCATGACAGACGATGCCTACCGTTGCATGTTTTGTTCTCGTAATCCGGTTCATAACCAACGTTACAGCGGCAGCCGCCTGTGAGTATGGTCCATTTTCCATCGCCTTTACATAAATATGTTGGCGGCTCATACGCTTCAGCGTTCTCTACACATGTGCCATTCTGTTTCTCAATAATTGTAATTTCGCGACCGGTTGGCGTTTCATTGAAATGTGCAAAGTTTTCAGTGACTGCCGGACATGTAATGTAGTACACCTTGACGGCTAGCACGCTAATGCAGGCACCCTGGTCCCGAAAAGCAAAGTAGACGCCTTTCTTTGTGACGGCAATACTCTTTACTTCAGTGTTTATATCCACATCGGAATTTTGATTAAAACGTCCTTCGCCGGCAGCAATGCGTGCTATAAGTTTGTAGCTGTCAGTCTGCCACGGTGGTGGCTCGCGAGTCGCGGCATCAAACTCATAGAATAGCAAACTGAAAGTCTCCTTACACGACAAGGCGTTGCCTGCATTAAACATTAAACAAAATACGTTATAGTTATCAACGTCATCGACTAACAACAGTCGATGTGATCAATCAGAACAGTCACGAAGACAATGCTTGAAACTAAAGGAGCTTATTCGAACAAAATTCAGACTGGCAAATAGCAGCTAATAATTAAAACATAAGAAATCTTTATACAGAGAAAGAACTGACAGATTCTGCTTCCTCATCTTTAACTTGGAGTTTATAATAATAATTTAACTCTACCAGGAAATAATGAGCAATCCCGTATTGTGAACTGTATTTCAATATACAGCCTATTCGCCGGACCTCTGTCAATGAATGGGGACCACAACCAGTTGTTCACGTTGTGATAGGCAACATCACAAACGACATAGCTGCGCCAATTAATGCCTTTTACGAAATCTGTAAACGATTCTTCGACCCACTGTAAAGATAACAAAATATTCATATGCGGGGAACACTTTAATACGAATATAACACATACGCCTGGAGTTTGAGCCTGAGGTCCGTACGGATAACGCGTCCACTCTAATGTCGCTTCGCGTGTCGTATCAAGTAATATAACTAAAGAGAATGGCACATTGTGATATTAGTTCAGCACAAATCATTTCAAATTTTTCTTTTCGAGAAACGGATTCAAAAACTCACCTTGATCAGCGGACGCGTAGCTACGAAACAACATAAACACGAAGAATAAAAGATTGGAATGCTGCATTTTTAAAATCTGTGTAGACGCAAATGCTTATGATAATTTGCAATTTTGTTTTTGTTATTTTGTTTATTTTTTGGCAGGAATTGTTGGGTATTGTCGCTGTAGTTGGCATTGACTTGTGGAAGTGTGGTTTTGTTGGCTGCACGGCACGGGAAGCACACGATTGCATTAATTCGTCGCAAACAAAGCTTCACTAAGTCTTTTCAAAAAATTGTAATTTAGGTTTTGTGCTGCAATTGGAGCCAAACGCACTGCATAAAAAACATTGTTGTGAACTCACTATTTGATACCGTTTGCTTGCTTATGCACACCACTGCAAAACATCATGTGCTGTGGTCATTAGCTTTGTTGTTTGAACACGCCAACTTAGCACTTGTTGTATTATCGTAAGTACTTACAGCATTGCCCGTGTCCAAACCCATTGATAAATTCGAAAATCGTGGCTGGCAAGCTGTTAATATTTTTAATAGTAATACTTCAATTGAATGTAAACGATAATATACAGCATTATTGTTCTTATAATTATATTTCTCACTCGAATGGTTGACTACATCTCTGATATATTTATAGTACCATAAATCTAGAATTAAATCTAACTAAAGTGATAAGGCCTATTCAGATATAAATATTGCAACCATTTTCAAATATCATTATAATGAAGGAAAATAATATCCTCAAATTTTTCAACTGTAAAAATATATCATTAATTATTATTATAATTTTTTTTTTATTTTGAGAAGAAATGTGAGTCCTTTTCGCGATATGGACTATCTTTCTGGACGTTGTTCTAGTTTACCAAAAAAAAAACTTTTTATTTTAAAGCAGAATAAAAAAAGATGCTTTTTGTTTCTGAATATTTACGAAATTTCGGACGATTGGCCGAAAAACGACTTTTACTAAACAAAACATTTATATCTGCCACACCTCCTACTGCCTGTTACATACATTTGAACAATTTTAATATATCCTTTACCATTTTTTGGTGCTGGGTATAAAAAGTTTTGGTACACCTTGAAAGCTAACCTTGTGTTCAGCACGAAATGGAATTCCACTTTTTTTTGCGAAAAAAAAAACTTTAGACAGTCGGAAAGTAGAGTTATTTGGTTGTAGTTTTCGTTTGTTATAGTTTGAATACTGTAAATAATTAAAATTAATAAAAAGAATATACCTATGTTCAACAAAAACCGTCGGTTTTTTGGGTAGAAAGTTGAAAAGAAAATTCGCGCGTTTCTCAAATGTGTAAACCCATTGTTGACAGCCATTTATTTTTACTGTTTTTAGGGATTTTGGGCAGCGGTTAATTAGTTAAGAAAAACGTTTTTGACTACAAAACCTTCCTATAAAGACATTTTTTTAGAATGATAACAATGGTTAATATATGCGATACCCCTTGTCTCCTGAGAATCTTTAATAGAATGTTTATAAATCTTTCTCATTAAACTTAGATTAGCTAGAGCAGTATTCATGTATAAAAAACTACATTAGATATAAATTTATTGCTGTATCGGTTTATTGCAAACCAATCTGAGTTTTAAATTTTTAAATTTACAATCAGAAACATGATTCTACATTTACACTTCAAAAAATTTATGAAAAGTTCTATTTATGTCTATAATGACTTAAATCGCGCAAAAGTCATCTAATTGTAAAATGATGGAAGTATTTTAGTGTTTACAGCAATGGGATATCTATTATACTTTTAGACCGCACAGGGAACCTTATGGCCATAAGCCTTATTTCCAAGTTAGGTTAATAATCTTTATTGAATTTATCTGTAATTGCACTTGAAGTTTGAAATAAAATAATGCGATATGAAGCTTCACAGCTTTGTAGATTTTAAATCTTATTATTAAAAAAATCAAAAAGCTGGGTTAGTTTGCCAAAGGCAAGTTTAAACAGGCAAAGGTCACTAATCTATCAAATTTTTTGCTTCGATGCAATCACAACAATTATGGATTATATTTAATTTTTTTTTTTTTAGCTGAACTAACTATGCTAAACCGGCTCGAGAATTTTGTACATATGTCGCCCAATAATATAAAAAAAAATTTATAGGATTTTATGATTTAGTATAAACTCGACTTCTTACTCTCATTGTGAAACGCTTTTCGAGAATTACGATCTAAATTCGATCTTGGTGAAGTGATCTTCATCAGATTTCAAAAATTAATGCACAACCAGCCTAATCTTGCCGTTGTGAACACTTGAAAATTAAACAAATGAACAATATAAAACTTGATTTAAGATGATGTATGGTATGAATCTGTAAGCTATCTGGTGGAGATCTGTTTGACTATATGACAATCTATTTTTACAAATCTCAAAAATTTGTAACATCTAACACACGAAATTTTTTATATACATTTACCATAAACAAATATAGTAATAACTAAATGGATGCAAATTTAAACTTCCTTTACATAAATAAAATTCTGCTCTTTGTTTTGTTAGCACAAAAACAACAAATAATTTCTTAACACAATGTCTAACACAATCAAAACGTTTATATTGATTTTGCAGCATACTTTGTTTTCAGTTGTTCACAAGGTACTCCTTCAAAAATTCGTTTTTTTTTTATTTCAGGCGTTCAACAAATACACACACGTTTTTTATTGTTTGTACTTCCAGCAAAGTATAACCATGCAAGTACGTAACGCAAAATGCTTATGATTGTACATTTTCGAAGTTTTATTATTTCTTTTTGTTTAAAATACTAGTACTGCTACAATTCTTCATTTTAATAATAATTAGATTCAAATTAAAGAAAAACTTTTAGAACGCACATACACACAATTTGGACGCCAACAATAATGCTTCTAAAAAAAATGTACTAAAAAATACCTTGCCGCATAATGTAACATAATTCGATTATAGTGTTGGTCAATAAAAAAAATGACCTATTGTTTTTTTTCAAATTACCCATTGGATAGAGGCAACCAAGAAGCGATTCTATAATAATCTGTAAATTGAATTTTACCGTGAGTATCCGGGTTCTTCAAAAACCCTAAAAGCCGCCTTGTAAACAATGTTAATATAATGTCAATCAACAAGATTACTGCAGTGTATTTCGCGTCTAAAAGATAACAGAATATGAAAACTTAGAATATGTTGTTTCATTTGTTGTACAAAATTTTTGTAATAAGGCGGGGACAAATAAACTACATATACCCCCTGGTTCTGAATTCTGTTTCCGTACTTTTTAGTGAAATTTACGTCAAAACGTAAGATTTGGTGTTGGTATTTCCGCATTCCGCAGAGTTTAAACGGAATTGATTCCAATTATTTTTGAGCAAGTGGTTTGAAACCGCATTGCAGATAGCTTATAAATATGCAACTACTTTGCATCGCAAATTTTTTAGTATTTTTCTTAAATTTTATTTTATTGTGCTTATTTCATATGTTTTAAGAAGTTTCACATTTTCAATTATTTATTTACTGTACATATCTTACAATCAACAAGCAGAAATTTCGTCCAGCGACAAAAAACTACAACAAATTAAACGGAATTTGATGGTCTGCTTTTATTTCGATTATTTATTATATTAGGGTGAAAGTATCAGAAAAAACCAATTTGCGACTCTGAATCACCCAGGGTGCGCAAATTTAAAAAAATGACGTTAAATTTCATCGAATAAGCTCATCTGAGTACTCCTAATAGCAGAATGCAAGTATTTTTGCAGTTAAATTAGGTTTTTACTTGATTAAATTATCAATCTTTTTATAAAATTAAGAGAAAAATATAAAATGCTTCAGTAAGCCACCTTTATGATAGTATTTATGTAAGAAAGCCGTGATTTGGCAAAACACTGCTAGGTTTGCGCGGCTTCGTATTCAAAAAGTTATATAACCAAACCAAAAAACTAACTAAATGATATCTCTCTTTTAGAGCAAAAAGTGTTTCTTTCATGTCTTTTTTTTTTGAATAAATGGATCCACCTAATATGGCCAACCCTGTACGCGGTCTTGGTTGAATCTATTCAGAAACATTTTCAATTGTTCGATCTTTGTGAACTTAATTAGGACCCTACTCATCCTCTCCTACCATATAAATATAGGCTTCGATTGATTTTCTTGCCTACCCTTGAATATCGTAGGACCTTGTTTCTTTTTTTATACCCTGTCCCAAAAAATGGTAAGGATGCAAATGTATGTAACGGGCAGAAGGAGGCGTGGCAGACCCCAAAAAGTATATATATTCTTGATCAGCATCGAAAGGCGAGTCGATCTAACCATGTCCGTCTGTCTGTCTGTATGAACGCACGAATCTCGGAAACGGTAAGATCTACAAACACCAAATTTGGCACTAAGCTATAGCTGCCATAAGAACGATCGGTCAAAAAATGGCTTTTACTAATAAACACAAAATTTTTTTTCTTGAGATATCGTTACTAATGAATACAAAATATTAAAAAAAATTTATTCAGATTTGGATTGGCCTTTGTAGTTTTTTTTTTAATTTATCTTAGATTAGATTTCATCCCAGTATCTTCTCCTTTCACGTTGTTTAAGAGAGATATTTTCCAAACTTATAGATTAATTAGTGTCGCCCGGTGCTCGGAACAATTTAACAATTTATATTAAAAAATATTAATACAATCAAAAAAATCCAATGAAAGTACAACGGGCTGTATTATATTCATAAGTACGATTAATTTCGTACAAACTTGCAATGTTTGGCATTTGATTTAACTAACGACGTAAATAAGAAAATTATCAAATATATTGGATAATTTAAAAAGTATCCGCGGTTTTTGATGGAGCAGCGAATTACAAAACAATCTTACTACGTCTGCAGCATTTTAAATAACCAAATCAGCTGCCATCGTTTTACACATTTTACAATAAATATGAAAGCATTAAAACATAATTTTTTGTTCACTTCGTAACTTTCATTTCCTACTGATTCTTATTTATATGTATGTATGTGTGTATGTGAGCCCACTTATAAAGAACATAACTCATACACACGCCAACATGCACACTGGCATCACCGGTGGCAGTGAAAACAGTCTGCCACCCAAAGGTGTAATCGGACCTACCGGTCTTACATGTGCGCCAGACACTAATGACAACTCGTTTTATGGCAAGTGTGCGTTACTAAAACAAATATGAAATAATTGGAACAACATTCCGGCAAATAGTGGACACTGAAAGTATTAAGTGTGCTGCGTTCCTGCTAGTTTTGATAATTTTTTCATTGTTCTGAAGCCGCAAATGAAAAGCCCCATATTTTAAAAGTGTGTGCACACAATTTACAAAGCTCTTCCAAAGCTTTGTGCTTTAAAACTTCCTTAAAAGTGTACTCACAACGCAACAATACTTTCTGCGCGGGTGCTCCTCCCTAATGGTGACATGATTTAGAGCATGCCAATGTTTGCTGTGGAAGTAGTCTTTACCGAAACGGACAGCCGCTAGATGGGAATTTGTCAAATTTCTTAAATTTCTCTAAATATTTTTCCCTGTAAATCAAGTTTCCAAAAGTTTTGTGTAAAATATATAACTATACTGGCGAAAAAAAATAAAAACTATTTTATCAAAATTTAACACGCTAATTTGAACTAAATTTTACTTATTAAAATCAAATAATAAATATTGTAGTGATATTTTGTTGGCATATTGTGCGACGGTGGCGTTTTTTAATACTTCAATTGTCACCGAGTAGGTTTCGTGCTTTTTTTTCTTTTGCCGCCCTTGGTCGGTAGTGTTCGGCTTGTCGTTCGTTATGTCGCAGTTGCAGTGTTACCGTTACAAAGCTTAAAAAACAAATGTGAGTCAACTTGAAAAGTGATAACGTCTCCGTTTCGCGTTAAACAAAAAAAGAAAAAAAAGTAATAATATAAATAATAATTAAATAAATAACTCAACTAAATGAAATTAATAGCATGTGCCTAAAGTTATAATATCGAAAATTTTATATATAAAAATCGACGTTCTATTGTGTCGTTGTAATTTACATATAGTTTTGTTGTATATATACACAGCTATACGTACACACATGCATATTAAATACATGTAAAGCTTTTTTAATATGTATACTTAAATACAAATAAAGGAGTACAGAAATTAATGTTCATTTTAAGAAAAACAGGTAATGTTTTGGTTTTGTGGACGAGTATAAGCATACGGACACTTATTTAAAAAATGTTCAAGTAAAATAATAAATTGCAGGAAGAGGTGATTAAAGGGCCACTACAAAATTTTATGGTGTAGATGCATATATAGAACAAACGACTTACGTACTATATATTTATACATATACATAACTCATACAAATACATATACACACTATACTTTATGAGGTGCAACATACATGTACATAAGTACTTACATATGTATGTATGTATGTATATTTATTTCCGCTGACCGTAAAGGAAAATATTTCTTGAACTTGCTTATTACAATGACTGTTGTGTCAGCCAAACACCTTTTTTAATTACTGCATACATACACAAGTACACGTATACACGTATAAGAAAGTTGAAATATGCTTTTGTATATGAAGTAAACATGCTTAACCAGATACCTTATATAAATACGAATATTTACCAACCGTACATTTTTCGATACACTTCGGTTAGCGTATGTTCCGTTTACCACTTTGGCATATGCACGCTAACTTTCAAAAGTCAACTCCTTGTCACGTTGCCTTTAATAATCCGATCGAACTAGTCTTTGACTTATTACACCGTCCAGCTTATAGGTACAACACAGTCACAGCACACATCACAGTACGGTCAGATCGCATTGCTTTATAGATAATTATTACTTCTTCTGAGTATGTATGCATGTTGTGGCGAAGAGTAAATTACTATTATGAATGTTATACGCGTATGTGGTATTCTTTTATCATATACCACCAGTTTCCGTAGCGGAATTGAATTTTCGGAATTGATTTGCTTGCACATTAGGTGTTCTGGATTCCGCATAAATTGGTTATAGATATATTTAATTAGTTTATTTTAGTCAGCTGATTTGGTTTTTATTTGTAAACATAAAAAAGTGTGTAATATCAGCAAAAGTGTTATTTGGATTCGCAATTGGTAATTTTTAGTTGGGAAGGTGGGTAAAGACATGGATAATTGAAAATAGCACAAGTTAACGAAGTATGCATACATATTTAAAATACCACTAGCTCGCAGCAGCCGACCAACAGTCTTGTGTCAAATCGCGGCTTTCTTACATAAATTCTATCGTAAAGGTGACTTATTGAAGTATTCTTCTCTTAATTTTATAAAAAGATTTAAAATACGTAGTTAAAACATAATTTATCTGCAAAAATACTTGCATGCTGCTATTAAGAGAACTCAGATAAACTTATTCGGTGGTATTTAACGTCATTTTTAAAATTTGCGCACACATGGTGTTGCATAAAAAGGTACTATCAGTGTGGCAGACCATTAAATTCCGTATGTTTTGTTGTAAAGTTTTTTGTTGCCGGCCGAAATTTCTGCTTGTTAATTTTGAGGTATGTGCAGTAAATAAATAATTAAAAACTGTGAAACTTCTCAAAACATATGAAATAAGCACATTAAAATAAACTTTAAACATTAATAAAAAATACAAAAAAAGTTTGCGGTACAGAGTAGTTGCAAATTTATTAGCTATTTGCAAAACTCTCTTAATGATAAAAAATTGGTCGACCGATTTTTTCGATAAACAGCAGCTCTACACTGATGGAATTATGAGGTTACCCGAAAAATGGCCAAAGCTCATAGATAATAATCGCCAAAATGTACTTGATCAAAATTCATTTTCAATCAACAACATTTTTGTAAAAAAATGTACCAAAAAACCGCATGCACTTTTTAAATCACCCAATATAACAAACAAATGGCGTTAAGTAGTGAACTATCTCGTTGGACATTTGGACAATTAGTAAACGCTGTTCGATTCTCGAATTTTCTTAATACTAAATTACTAATTGCTATTTCTAAATTCGAGCTAAAAAAAAATCGCTAATGATGACAAAATGTGTCAGTGTTCAGACTATATAGGGATAGTTATTGTTTTCTTTACTCAAAGCGACAAATCGGGCTTCAATGTTATTATTTAACGCTTCTATAGTAAATTTAGATGGTTTGATAGTTAAACGAGCTATAATATAACACAACGATAATCCTTGTTAGAATTGTTGTGACTTTTACTGGATTATGCGTATTGCTTCGTCAATCAGGGGTTCAATTTTGTTCAACAACACTGAGTTCTGGATATCAGAACTTTGCGTTGGTGATTTGTTAAAAAATTATGCCCATTCGCGAACGAATTTTTAATTGAATTTTTTTCTGTTCCATTTGTTTCTTTTGAGTTTCCTTCGTTTTTAGTGCCGATCGCTTACTATTCAGCGCTCTCTCAAAAAATAAAAATAAATTTATTTTGTGTCAAGTTGCCAAAAAATTAGCTTCTTTAAGGACAGTATTTCAGAGCTCATGATGAAGCAACAACCCTAAAACTGTTAGAAATTGTTTTTACCCCCAAACATCCTAGGCATCATTCCAATCAAAAGCATCTGAGACATATTACTGTGTGGCGATAATTCCTGAAAAGGCTACGTAGCAACTACTTTGAAAGAAGCTCAAAGAAAGTATAAATCTCTATTAATTTTGATAAAACCCATTTGCAGTCATTTTGATTTCAAAAACGGTTTGCTTCATTTAGTTTTGTCATGAAACTAGGATGTACGTCAACCATTTTTCGACTACTGTACATAAACTCAAGATATTCATTATAATAGGGAGTGATACCACATCATTATGGTCATAAAACCATACAACCAAAGAAGTTTACAGCTGCGTTCGTTACTACACTGGAAGTTGAGTAAGGAAAGTGAAATTTTTTTATTTTATAATGTTGTTTAATGACTTTTAAGTTATTTTAGGGCAGATATTCTTCTGTTATCATAAAATGTTACTGACTTTTGATATTCTTCTGGTATTGCAGAAACTGCAACAATAATTTTTGAAAAAATGTAACTTTCAAAAATTTAAAGAAAAGGCGACAATTTCTTTGCGGAAAGGGCATACTTTAACTAGTTTGATAACAGTATTTTTTTGATAAGAAATTTTTGTAATATGAATTAAATTAAAATTTTATTAATTATAGTTGCTCTTGTAACCGTAATATGTGTGCATTTTTTTATTTAACAAACAATGACTTCATTAATATAGTCAAACAGAAACATACAATATGTATGTTTCAAAACGTCTTCTTAATTGTATGAACACAAGTTAGAGAAATTTTATGCGCCATTCGGTATTTTTAGTTGGTCCTGTAAGAAACTTCGTTCGTAAACCAAAAAACTTTTTTAAAAAAAATTTTGTCCGTTATGTGAAAAGTTCGTTAACAAAGGATCGACTGTATGTTGGATATTAAGAAACATACATAAATATATACGTACATGTGTGATTGATTTAGGCCATGGCATATGAAATGAAGGTACTGCCAAGATTTTACAGGTTTGTATTGTTCTCATTAGAGAGCTGTTCTAATTTTCAATTACTAAATTCACCAGCTCAGTTCACAGCCTGTTGAGTTTATAATAAAACTAATTTCGCCATTTGCAGTGAATTTACATGTTATGTTTAACACTGAAATGCGTAATTTTACCGTTGAATACACTGATTTCCTGTTTACGTCATCACGCGATTTTGAGAGAGAAAAAGGCCCAAATGGCGTCACCTCCTATTTATTATAATATGCTTTGATATCATATGTGATTTTAAAGTTCAAGCCTTCTTTATTTCAATCACCCTTTGGCATCATAAACTAGACTTTTTGTGGCGCATATCCTGCTAATCACAACTGAATCCGTATTTACCTAGTGGCTGCTTTTTATCGCTCTTATCTGTATAAAAGCTTGCTTACATGTTTATCTGCATATGAACATTAGTTACTACTTTTTTTTCTTTTTATTTACAGATTTCGCCAACACAGCAATGTACGCAATTGTGATTTATATGTACCTTTGATTGTAAAGCACAAAATAAACGATACTAATACCAAATCAAAAGAAACCAAACTATAAGCATTATATAATGTAAACCTTAATTTGAGATTTATTTCAAATAGGAGTTTTTGCCTTTACATAAACCAATTCAACGAATTAATGGGACTTTTATTTTTACGCAAGCTCACTTACATACTGCATATGTATGTAAGTATGTGTGTGCATTACAAATTTAGACTTACGTGCTAGTGTTGTTAATGATAAGCAATATACGAGACTTGTTTAAGGCATTTGTAATTCGGTTCGGTTCGCTGTTAACATGTATGAAAGAATCACAAAAAAAATATTTAAAATGTTTGCTATAACTAGTGCCTACCTGAGTAAATAAAAGATGAGCGTTACATTATGTGTGCCAATTAACGCGCATACTCGTATGTTTACAACATGTGTTTATTTTAGTGTGTATCTGGATAAACCAAACGAAGCTTCGCCTGGTCATCTTAAACAAATATTAAAAGGAAGGTTCGTATTATATTAATGGCGGCAGTTCTTGTAACCACATCCACATGTTTTTTGCGGAATGGATATCAAAACTTAAGATTTGGTATTCGCGTAACCACATCCACAACAATTTTTGTTGTTTGAAACCATAATCTTTTGAGCTAGCAAAATAGCTGATAACTTTGCAACTAATCTGCATCGCAAACTTTTTTTGTATGTTTCATTCATGTTTCTTGTGGATACAAGAAGTGTCGGAAATATTACTTTTTTCAGAAATAAAAAATGTATTTTTTCGTTTGTCTTTGTCATAGAAAGGAACCATTCTTTCGTTTTTTTATCATTGATTATATTTTTCAAACGTTAGCCACAACTAGCCAACTGACATGATATATTTTAAAGTTCCAAATTCCAACTGCACCAATATTTGTAAATTTTTTTCCGTAAAAACATTTGATTTTTGAACAAACATAAGTACATATTGTGTACATACAGTTAGTCAATAAAGTGTTTTGCATCTTGGTTTTTAAGCAAAAATTGGCTTTGTTAGGACCTACAGCGAGTCACTTAAGCATTTTGCCTTTTGGTTTTCATGCAAAAATTTGATTTTTTTTGGCTTTTAAAATATAAACAATGGAAAAAATAAAAACAAAAAATTGTTGCTCTTCTGTTAAAGACACTTTTACACAATAATTTAACCCAGCAAAAGATCATATACGATGAACTATATAGACATTTTTGGCAGATAATTATTGCGCTTCAATAGCTAGCTAACGGAAAATCGCATATGATTCCAAGTTGGGATAATTTGTTGTGTAAATAAGCCTTTAACAGAAAAACGATATTTTTTTTGATATTTTTGACATTGTTGTTATTTTAAAAGCCAACAGAGTCAAATGTTAACTTGAAATCCAAAAAGGATAATACTTTATTGACTAACTGAATGTATGTATTCAGATAAACTAACTTGTTTGAGTTGGTCATTTCCTTTCCAAAACTCGGCGCAATACCAAAATTTGGGTTAGTACCAAAATTAATAGAAAATCCATTAGTGGCGCCTTAAGTTACTTGAGCTAGGTATATTGATCTTCCATATATTTGTATATTTGTGATTTGATTTAATCTGATTATACAATTATTGTTACGGTAGCACCATTCAAATGACAATAATTTAGTCTGAACTGCATCTACATAATTGGTATTCCTAACAATGATCTATCGCACTTTCCAGATATGGCAAATTTGATATTAATAGCTTGTCTAGCAATATTGGGTTTGATTATAACGATTGCGTTGTTTCTGGCGGGTGGTTATCTTTGGTGGCGACATAAACGTTCACAATTACAATTCATAGAGCCAAATGAAGATGAAGACTCCAGTAGCTATAGCCTAAGGTAAGTAAATTTAATGGTGGCCCTTTCCTATCTAGGCACAAAAAAACAAAACGGACAATTAAATGAATTGCTTTTTTAAACAGAGCAACTCAAGATATTGCGGATTCGTCAAATCCGCCAATAAAGCCTCAGCAACAGCAGGCAACACAAAATATAACCACACCGCTCCAAAATAATATCAATCGTAAGCTGAATGGCATTTTAAATCTTAAAACGCCGCTTATAGGGTAAGTAAAGCGCAGCAGCTTGAAGACATAAGAGCTGTTCTGTGTTACGTGAAGATGCCCGCGTTACTTTTTGCAGTTGAAGTCAGATTCTGTTTTCTGGTATTTCTAGTACGGCCACGCCAGTTGGCTCAGCTAAATTAGCAGGCGGTACTACTGCGACCGGCGTTGGTGCCGAAACTGGTGCAAAAGATGCGACAGTACGTGCTCACTCAAATATATTAAAGTTCTTATTGATAGAAAACATTATATACGTTCTAGAATAAAAGTATATCGATGACTGATATGTATATTGATAGCTCGGACACAAGCGAGAATGTGGGACAAATACATTTCTCATTGGAATACAATTTTCAAGACACAACATTAATACTTAAGGTACTGCAGGGCAAGGAGTTGCCTGCCAAGGATTTAAGTGGCACTTCGGATCCATACGTGCGTGTGACATTATTGCCAGATAAAAAACATCGCTTGGAAACCAAAATTAAACGGCGTACGCTCAATCCACGATGGAACGAAACTTTCTACTTTGAAGGTTTTCCAATACAAAAGTTGCAGTCACGGGTAAGTTGTTAGATTAATTCCTCTGTTCAATTACAGAGTATATGCATAAGTTGATGTGGGGACTAAAGATCTTTTAACGATAATTTTAACGATATTATTATATGTACATACATGCTATCTAACATATTTATATGTACATATGTGTATATTTTTATTGCCCTACATATGGCTGTTGATGAGATTACCTCGTATTTTAGGAATTTGGATAGAATATTACTTAATACAATCAATCGTCTGTAAATAATCAATAATTAATGAGATATTTAAAAATCATTTTAACAATCTCAATTATTAGAACTGGTGATTCAGTGAATTTCGGCATTAATGTAAAAGAGGTATATTATTATTGGTAACATTTTTACACCAGCAACGAATTCCAAACTGTCTTCACAAAAACTGTAGCCTGTAATGTCACCTTTCAAACACATATTCGTTGACACAATCGGATTAGTGTTGCACGATATGTGGGTATCAACACCATCTAGTGTTAAAAAAGCGGATACATTTTAAGTCACCCAATATTAAGCCATAAATAGGAATGTTATATGTAAATCTCTTTAAAATCTTACTTCTTTATCAAATTGATTAGGTACTTCATTTGCACGTTTTTGACTATGATCGCTTTTCACGGGACGATTCCATTGGGGAAGTATTTATGCCGTTATGTCAGGTAAACAAGTTAAAATAAAATCATCTTTATTTTGTATTTTGCTTGCCAATCTCTTTGTAAATGGTCATGCGTTATTGCAAGACCATTTGCACTAGATTTGGAATGGACGTATTGTTTATAAAAATTTATAAACAAATAAAGAATTAGGTTAAAATAATTTTTTTTTTTAATCATACAATTACATATATACATTACACGTTACTCATTAAGACCTCGGTTTGACACATACATATATATGGGCGCACTGTTGATAGACCGAAATTCTAGATAGAACTGATCTGCATGAATTCATTCAAAACGGCATATGAGACAATCAATTCAATATTTAATGAATAAGTATCCCCAATATTTCGTTTTTAACTATAAAGAAAAATGCTACTTACATTATTTTTTTTGGGTTTATTTACAATTGTTACAATATACATATTGCTTGATAGTTTTAACACCTCACTATCAAAGAAAAGCCCAAACAAATAATATATTAAACAGGTGTTTCACATAGTTTCATGTCTTACTGATGGGTACGGCGATTTTTCATACAAATCATCTAATGGAAGACAAATTCTTTATCAAAATTTATTCGACACTTTAGAAAGATAAATATGTGAGAATTACTTCGCTAACTTAGCCGCCACAGTGTCAAAGTATAATTCGAACCTGTGACGGTGGTGGAAATGTAATTCTTGAAAATATTTACATCCAAAAAAACGATATATATATATATATGAAAATAAAAAATTATTTTTGCAAAGTTTCTGCATCACCAGAAAAGTACCAAGAATCAGTAACATTTTATGATTGTAAAAGAATACAATAACTCTTTTGTATAGGTGTCCCAAACCTTTTTTATGTTTTTCACGACTTATTTCTTCTCCTTTTATTTCGAGTTGGGTGCCAGAACTTTGTTAGCTCACTGTATATGTCAAGCCGAAGTTTTTGAATGACGTGCCATAGGTATATAAAGTACATATGGTACATACATAATTAATAATTAATTATGCTTTAAGGTCGATTTCGCAAGTAAACAGTCATTTTGGAAGGCTTTGAAACCGCCGGCCAAAGATAAATGCGGGGAACTGCTTTCATCACTTTGTTATCATCCATCAAACTCAGTTTTAACATTAACGTTGATCAAGGCCAGAAACCTTAAAGCGAAAGATATAAACGGCAAATCAGGTATATGGGGTGTTTCTTACTTGTACTTAAATAAAAATATATAATTTTTGGTTCAACAAATTACAGACCCTTACGTAAAAGTTTGGCTTCAGTTTGGTGACAAACGAGTTGAAAAACGAAAGACGCCCATTTTTACCTGCACTCTCAATCCCGTTTTTAATGAATCGTTCAGTTTTAATGTGCCATGGGAGAAGATACGTGAATGCTCTCTAGATGTCATGGTCATGGATTTCGATAACATCGGACGAAATGAATTGATTGGTAGAATACTATTAGCAGGTAAAAATACATGACATTTACTTATTATAAGAGCACGATTGACACTCGGATAAACTAAGTACCTGGTGAGTAACAAAAATGTATCATAAATTGCACCCAAGTCAGCCACGTAGAGGAGAGATTCTGAGAGATTAACAATTTTCTAGTCGACTGTGTCGCTATTTTCTCTCTTTTAAGTAAACTGTTAAACTTCTGATTAGTATACACATAGAGTACGTATTTATTACTCAAGGTCAATATGCTAAACGATGTATTTTAATTAGGCAAAAATGGTTCTGGCGCATCCGAAACAAAGCATTGGCAGGATATGATATCAAAGCCCCGCCAAACCATCGTACAGTGGCATCGCTTGAAACCTGAATAAATGCGTGGCGCTGTTGCAGCTGCATAATAAGCGAAACCAAAGAAAACAAAAGAAAATATCTATATTCTTAAATTCAAGGTATCAGAACAATAAATATATATTATGCCGAAAATAGTATTTTTTAAAAAACACGAAGAAGCTATGTATTAAACAAACTTTTAAACTTACTGTTTTAAACAATTGCATATTGATGTGGTCAAGCACAAAATCCCAAAAATATAAAAAACAAAAAAAGAAAACAAAAAACCAACGAAAAAACCAAAAACAAAATATAAATGAAAAAACAAAAATTAAACAGCAAAAGAGTTGCAAAGGAAGAGTTAAAGAACACAAAATAAACCAAACAAAAAAACACATGTAAATACACATTTGTATCATAAAAAAGAACTTATTCATATATTTAAGCGTGCAAGAAGGCGCGGTCCAGAGTATCGAGTATAAAATCAACCCGGCACTTCGTGTCATTACGTATAAAAGTTGACAAATTATTGAAAAGGCATCAATTGGATTATGTTGTTAGTTAACTATGTTACTTACATTTATGAGTACACACATTCACGCAGATGTGAGTGTATATTGTTACATAAATTATTTACATATACAGTGAACGCTCGAAAGTGTGACTTAAAACCAAGGCGTTATATGGTTTCGATTGTTACTCGCTTTCAAATACCAAGCTGAAGTACCTAACTTTGTTTGTTAAAAAAGTAAATGCACATTACAACAATTTCTTACCAAAAAAAGTCTGTTATCAAACTAATTGCAGTATGGTCTTTCCACATTTAAGTTAAGTTTTTTCATTTGTAAAAGTTAATGTAAAAGCAAGTTAAATGATTTCCTTGTCATAATAACAAAAAGTAAAATGTATAGCACACTTTCAGGAGAGCAATATATCCGATTAATACCGTTATATAGTTATATACAGTTGTATGTGCGCGTAAACTTACAAAACTTTCAAAATCAAGAAATTCCTGAAGAAAGACCCCAAAAACAAGTAGCGTAATTAATTGTTTATGTTTTTACGTGAATAATCGTTTTTTTTATTTATCCACCCTTTCGAAAGTATACCGTTTGAAGAAGTACACGGAATCGAATAGTCACGGTTACGAGCGTTCTCTTTATTCTGTAATAGCAAGTTTTAGATAGAAGTGTTTTTTAACCTTAATCATATATAAGCTTTTCAATGCCCAATGTCAGGCGTTAGAAATACTATTCAGGTCGGCGCTTAATTGTTGCCAGTTACAAGTGACTTCCACTTAAAAAATTCCATGTTGTTCCATCTCAATTAAACTAAAAATAAAATCTCCCCTAACTAAGCAGACCTTTTAAAATAAGCATAAGCATACATACGTATGTACATATGTACATTAACGAATACATATATATATATATATATATATATATATATATATATATATATATACATACATGCATACTTGACGCAGGACACTGTGCCTTTAGATGTGCCAGGTTCGTCACCAAAAGGGAACTCCACAGTCGATAATCTGGTGGAGAAAATGATCGTATAAATGGGAAGCGGTATGTGCCTTCGCTGTTTCCTTAAAGACAGCCCTTCGAACCGAGAGGTTGCGCTAGACTCGTTTGGTATATAGCCCTCCCCGGAAAGCAGTTCTTAGCGACGGTATCGCGGGAGTGTGGTATCCTCTCTTTTGTTAGTACTTTGCAAAATATAAAAAATAAATACTTGACGTATGCCATGGACTAATGGCAGCCTGTCAATGAAGTCTTCTAAACAGTAATCTAACAATCAACTGAGCTTCTCCAATGCAAACAAAAATTCGTATTCAAAATTGAACAACGTAGATTTGCCAGGTGTCATGTGAACTGGTCAGAACTAGGTAAGAATGTAGAGAGCGTAGAATTCCATACCACTGAAATAATTTGAAATCAATTAGCTGTATGCATGTAATTTTACTTGGAAATATACTTCATATGTATATTATGTAAAGCTAACTTATTCAAGCGGGGATTCTTCAAATAAGTGATATGTGTTTTTGCTGTTTTTTAATAAATTAGATTACTGGATCGCAACTTTTACTATTTTGTTGCACAAGAGTTGTTATGCCAACCAAGAGGAAGAAGAATTTTTTCGCGACAGCTATGTAATGTAATGTTTTTCTCATTTCCGCTGTCACTTTTTAAAATCTAAACGAAACAGTAAAAAAATTGAACTCCGCGGTGCTCCTATTCACAATCTTTCAAACCAAAAATCAAGCGAATACGTTCTGTTTAAGGCAGTCAAAAAGGGATGTAACCGATTATCATTGGCCTATTTATATAATAAATAGGTAACCATAGCAGTTAGTATTTTTATAAGGAACCTTTTGTCCTTTTGCTTTTGAAACACATGTGAACTGCCTTTCTGCTTCATTTGGAATAGTTCAAGTTTACAGCGAGTCTATGCTATTCCAAACATCATTGCCTGGAACTGGCTCCTTGCCACACAGTCGGCACCGCTGCAGCCAGTTATTTAGTTGTTTTTCCATCTGAAAATACGCGTGAAAGTGTGTACAGCAAAGTCTCTCAGAACCGGACACTCAGTGACGGTCGCTGTAATCTTGCCCAGTTATGGGAATGGAATTCGTATAGGAAAAACTATTAAGAGCTTGCGGAATTCGCTTAGCCCACCAACTCGTATTCTCAAGAATAAGTCAAATTTGACGTGGGGACAACTTGGACTGCTTATAATGAGCATGTAACATCTGATTTCGGTCACATACATACATACATACATACATACATGCATTGTATGTATCAGTAAATAAAGTGAACTCTATACATCGCGTTATTATGACAGTTTCCCCCAATTAGCACATAAATAATAAAAAATAAAGATTTAATATTTAGATATAACATTTATTAATATATCTACGCCACTCCATAGCGCTTCTGCTACTTAGCTAATTTCAAGTAAATGTTACAGCAGAGAATATGAAGTCTGTTAGAATGAGCATCTCATAAAATACAAAGTATTGTATGGCGGGATATACCTCATTTAATTTAATTATTCCTTTTAACCAGTGGCTTCAGTTCTTTAGTTTTAACAAAATCAAAAGTTGCAAAAAAATGTCGGTATTAAATACAACATTGTCAACTGATGCCTATTAAGTAAAGAATTAAGTCAGCAAAATTTTGTTGTATTTAAGAAAAGGGATGATATGGTAAAAAACCCCTATAGACAAAAGCAAAAATCTCAACAAGTACCAGCAGTAGCGGCTTTTGCTTGCATTCTTTCGATGGCTGCAAGCGGCTGCATTTTTTCATATGCTCTATTAAGTTAGCAGCATCGACACGACGTCATAAGCAGCCTGTATCAGCTGAATTGTTATTGTTGCCTGGCACGACGTTGTTAACTTATTAATAACCCAGTGCATATTAATAGAAGCTGCCGTTGCTTCTACTGCTGATATACCTTTGACATTTTTGCAGGAGTTCGCAAATTTTGTTACAGTGGTGCGTAATATGACCATTAGGAAAGCAGTTTTTGAAGTACAAGATATGCTAAATTATTGCTGCATAGCATTTAAGGTTAGGTAAGTTGCGATCAGCTGAACGGTAGATTTTTTAGTAAAAGCAGTTAATGCATTAAAGATTTCAAAGTAGGCAGCTGAAAAGAAGTATGCATGATGTTGAAATTCGTTTGCTCAACTCTCCAGCAATAATTCTATCGTTATATGGGCAGGAGCAAGTGTTTAACCCATTTGTTACGTAGTCTGTGTAGTCTACTTAGACTCGCATCAGAGAAGCACAAGAAAAAAGAACCAAAACGTATACAAAAAACCAAAACAGGAAAGAAACTAATACATTTTTTTCAATCAGGTATACGTGTTCACAAACAATATGTAGTATGTTAGTTGTGCAGCGGCCGATTCAACTGCATTTGAAAACTTAGCAAATTTCATATATATTATAAATAAAAATTTAAATGACTTTATAGAGTATTACAAAAAAAAAAACAAAACAACAAAATAAAAAAAACAATTGTTAAACATATATATAGTTAACTTAGTTGTTCATGCTGGAAAGCTCCCAGCGCGTGGTGTTGTTGTTTTTACTTAAATCGGCACTGAGATAAGTCTAGTTTACTATGATCAAATAGTGTCGCATTACATTAGATATATATTTTAAACATATATTAGAAAATGCCAAAAACTTTGTTGCATATTAGAATTTCAAATTACTATGACAAACAGAATGGCACGTTAACTCATCTTCAGCGTATCAAAAAGTACACCCTGATCCGAGTTAAGTATATTTCGAGTATAAACAGTAATTTAAGTGAATAATGTGTATTGAACTTATTCGTGTTAATATATACATACATATGTGTGTGTATATTCCCGTCCTTACAGCTCGTACACAAATTATATCTAATACTAACTGTGGAACGATATTCTACATATGTATGCTATGAATTCTAGTCACTTTATCCAAAAACTTTTATGTAGAGAAGTATAATGTTTCTATGCTATCTTGATTAGACAGCTTTTATTAATTTTCCGTTAATTTAGATAAGTTAATTGTAGCTCGAGAATACTATCTATACATTGATTTATCGATCTGTCTTTAAAAAGAAAAGTGCTACCTCTCACATAAGATAAGCTCTGATTAGGGTCTGCAAAATGGACAGGAAAATATATACAGTATGTCAAGAACATGTTGTCGTATCGAAAAAAAAATTTAGTTTTTCAACTTTATTCCCAAAAAATTATACTTTTTGCTCCAGAACATTTTTTTTTTCTTGATTATAATTATTTACAGTGTTTAAAAACTAATTGTTAAAATAAAAGTGCAATTTCAACGCATAACTAACGAAAATACAACAAGCCAAATAACAAAACTTTTTGATAATTAAGAACGTGTTGTGAGAAATTAAAACAATTGTTTTTTAACTAAAATTATTATGAATAGTCGCAGAGACATCCCTATGTCAATATGTCTACCACGCATTGTAGCCTAGAACTGGGGTAATCTCAATATTGGCAATACTCAGTATTTTCATATCAATATTTGAAATTATCGATAATATCGAAAACCAGTCGGTTCATTCAAAGTACACTGGAGTGGATTCCACAGATACAAACTGTTGGTTCTGAATTTCATTTCCGTGCTTTTTCGACAGAATTGACAAAAATAATAACATATAACACTACTTATCTTCAGGCGTGTTCTCCTTTCTGAAACAATAGAATACAATTTATGTCCCGTTTTATTTTGGTCGCTTTTGTTTTTTACTCACCATTTCATATTAGAAATTTTTTTGTGTAAACTTTGTTCGTCCGCGATGATTGCTGTTTTTTTCTTTTATG